>JBBPKR010000090.1:3810-16555 GCA_038089375.1 Pseudoaustroboletus valens | reverse complement strand
GTTGCTTACTAAGCATCACGGTTTGTTTGCAGACGTTGCCCCTCTCCACTCAAATCTCTGACAAACAACGCTTACACGGTCACGTACATTATGGTATTCGCACCTCCTCCGGGAGGTGACATGCAAGACGCCAATGGCATACAGCAACTCGGGCTGGATTCAATCACTCTTGGACAGCTCAGGGCTATGGTCACCTCTGCGCCCAAGCCCAAGGCAGGCTAATGTGTATCTAGTTCATCATCGGTTGTTGACTGGGTATCCGTACCTCACAGCAATCATTCTATGACTTTCGCTACGATGATGAAGATACGGTAATGAACGAAATTGATGAGTTTTACTCGTACGTAGAGATGCCTCAGGTGGCAGAAAATCTGAAAGCTTGGCAAGGTTCATTTCATGGAGGTATGTCAATGAGCAGTACAATGGTGCCCATGCAGATTTTACGTTCTTTAGAGTGGACAAACCCCGAAACTACGGACGCCCAGAGAAGGACTCATGTTGAGTTACTCCTGGAAAGCCTCGAACACCGCGACGCCGAAATTCGATTTACGAACGCGCGTCGCCTTTTTTACGTTCTTCAAGGTTAACTTCTTCCAAACTCGTTGTCGGAAGGCTCATTCATATCCCGTCCCGTCAGGCACGTTCGCAGAAACTACGTCTCCGGAGCACCAGCTCCACTGGATTTATGAAAATTGTAAGGTTGTCCGCAGCGCGAATGGCTTGAATACAATTGTGGAATCTATGAAGATTGCCAGCCAAAAGCATGATTTACTTTGGTATGTATTTGAACTTGTGTTTCAACCAGTTTTTCATTAAACCGCACCAGTTCGCTTTCCGACGCGGAAGTGGCTCCCTTTCAAATCACAGCCGCAGAGAAAGCGGATTTTCTGGAAGAGTTCACCACAGAGATATCGGTCTACCTCGGGATGATGTACCATTTAATTGAAATTTTCAAGGAGCGAGACGATTTTGCGGACGAACTAAGTAAGCAATCACATCATACTTGCAGTTAAATATTGAGTGCGATTTGCAGTGAGCATGGATCCTCCTTTACCCATCTATCTGTTCAACGTCGTATCCGGTCTAAAGGACAAGAGTGCGAAAGGCTATCCAATCAAAAAGGTGTGAGATTCTTCATTGCACAAGCGCTGGACACTCATCGTTTACAGCTCCTCCTTGTATTATGGAAGGCTTTGCTTGCATGTTGTGGAGGTGTCAGAGAGTTGACTCGCGTGGAAAAGCTTGCACGGGAGCTTACATCACTACCACCTGTGCCTGATGAAGGTGAACTCACTTCCTTCAGGCGCAATTGGTTGATTTCAACCCCTTCCCTAGCTATCGCCATAAAATGCACCCCGTTCGACCTCGAAGCGTTTCATCAAGAGACTTCTGTTAAATATCCGACTTTTACACCTCCACCTGTCTCTATCATTCGCTTTACGGATGCTACTCAAGGGAAATCTAATGCGTCATTCTCCACTGTGAAATTGGCACAGGCATATTCTCCGATTCCAGTTCGCCACCACTATCACCACGATGAACTGGAACATCAATCGTCGATGCCAGGTAGCTTGAGCCAGGCGTTCCAACAGCAACCCCAAAATATGGGGTTTCGTCCCAATCCACAACCTGCAACCCCTGCACCCTCCCCACCACCCTCTCCGAAACCAAAGAAACAACAATATCAGACCGATCAAAATCGTCCATTCTTGTTCCCATTCTCCCGTAAAAGTCGGTTTGGTTCCAACAATGGTCGCTTGGTTCCCTTCGCTATTGATGAGGCGGATAAACTCTACAACCGACATATGTACGTCAGCCTCTCATTGTGGCAAATGTGGCGCACAAGGGAGGAGTGCATGACTGCAGAAAGTGGGCTGGAACATTTACCTGGGTCAGAAGTCGACGTCGAGCCCTCAAAGGCAACACCGGATGTGAGTTTCTCTGCTACTTCTTTCGAAGTTGAGAGTTGTCTGATGCCCATCCCAGGATCCTGAGAATGCCGAGGCCCTGATTGATGTTGCATTGCTTGATGCAAAAATTGCGGAGGCTGAAGTGGCATGTGTCGAGGCTAATTCGACGGCGGAGGAACGGAATGCTAGGGAGAGGAGTGAAGATCTCAAGCGCTTGAAAAGAGTCGAAGTAATATATGTAAGTAAAGTCTTAAACGTTTCTACAGGCGCTAACGCCGTCTCGATCCTAGAGCTCTGTTCTTCCAGTGCTTTCAGGTTGGGTATTGGTACTGCTGAAATTGCTATTGGCAACCGTTTCGGCCGGAACAGGTCAGCAACAACTTCCCCAATCCTCTACCTCTTCTGTATTTCCACCTGGAGTCGCTTCTCGTAAGCCTAGCCTATCAGTAGTTTCCCGTGAATGTCGTTTACGATCTTTACTCAGCACCTGAACAACCGCCACCGCCACCGCCGACTCTTGATGATTTGGATGTCACCCGGCACCGCGAGATTACCTCCAAGGCAGTTTCTGCCATCCTGTTACTAACACTGAAGTGGTTCAAGGCATCCCGTAAGCCTCTTTTCTGATTCAGACCTAGACAGGTGTGAAAGGCATGTGGCTAGATGCGATGAAGTTTCATCATCTTGGCCAACTCTTACTCGATACAAACTGTCTACTCCTTATCTTGAAAATGTTTGGCCTGCAAGAGGTCTCAGCATCAGTAGCTTCCAAAGCTGATTCTCCTGATCACAAGTGAGGCCAATATCTTCCTGAGGACTTATCTAAGTAATCGGCGCCAGTTTCTTCCGATACTGCCAGATTCATCATGCACGTGTTGCACCACGTATACAAGACGAGAGACCTCGTGCAGCTTCCCATATTGTGTTGCAGTCCAAGATCTTACCGAATGGACAGAAACACGAGGAGGAAGTGGAAATGCTTACTGAATTTTCATGGAGAAACTTTTTCTCGGCCATTAATTTCGCAAAGATCATGCAGAAGCTGTCGAAGGGTCGGTCGCACCGTATATGGATGTTGGTTCAATACAAAAGTTCTGTGAGTGAGGAGACGTAGGTCAAGAAGCTGTGACTGATCCACTCCCTATTCAGGCTGTGCTCAAGCGAGTGCTTCGTGTCCCTCATCCGATGTTGCAACTGCATGTTCTTAAATTGATTAAAAGTCAAGTGCCTTTCTGTGGTCGCAAATGGCGGCAATGTGAGGGGGAGTTCTATGTCTATCAGACTGGGATTCTGATGACTAGGTAGCGAACATGAAGGTCATCACTTCTATCTACCTCAATTGTAGGCCCGACTTGCGGGATGAATGGCTCACGGGAAATGAGGTTGATGATGTATCTGATGCCCAGGTATCTCTCTTTGTCTACCGCTTTTTAGTTGACTTACTTTGGAAATATAGGCACAGGAACAAGCTCTCCGCCATCTGGTCAAGTTTTGTAAGCCATTCTTCGTGCATAGGGAATGCTTTGAAATACTGACCATAGCGATTGACAGACAACACCAAGCGATATGGTGCACAAACTACAAATCAGCACACCCAAGCCCATCGTCGTTCAGTCAGTATATCCCACAATCTAGAAGGATTGCCTCCCGGCTTGGACCTCGGAAATATGATTCGGCCTCTGGGAACCCCGAACATTGTCGAAGCGGACGTCTTCCCGCCTCCCCGCTCACAAGTTCCAGATCCATCTATTTTCTTACCTTACACCACAGAAGATCTTGCTTTTGAGGAAGAATATGAAGAATACTTGTCTGATTTAGGCTGGTCGGACGAACAGGTGGTTCCGCTGCCTTCGGTTTCAAATTCGGCATGGCATCGGCTCCCCGAATTCGTGTCTAATATGACGGACAATATCAGCGACAGCGAAAGCGTTGTATCTATCGGCGACCTTCGCGATGATGTAAGGCTCGAAGGCAGAGAGGATCGTGATATCCCGGACGAAAATTTGAACAATTGGGAGGTGAGCATACCCAATTTTGAGTTCATGGGGTGAGACTTTACTTGGATGGCGATCAGCACATGAGCCCAAAGACTATGGCCGCCCTACCCAAGTCGCCTGCTGGGAACCGCCGATCGAGTTCTGGGGCCGGCCTTCGCCCTGTATTACCCTTCGGTTTGGACGATGGCAGTGCTGTCGATTTGGACGAGGAAGACGAACCCGAATTAGGTCCAATGCCGAGAGAGCAGTCTGGTCCCTTCGCTTCTGGCGGTGGGGTGGACGAAGTCGAGTATGCTTACGGGTATGTACTGCTTTTCAACCCTGATTTTCTTCAGACTTACGTGAGCGTGTAGCGTTTAGCGCCTGGGTTCGCTCGTCATCAAATAGACTTATTTTTAGTTCGTGGTATATAATTGCGCAAAGGGTACATCTCTCCTACAAGAACCTTTTACACTTCAGTGCTTTGAATGGCAACTTGACTTCTTGAACTCTTGTTTTTTTTTGGTTAGGCCAGCGTGACCAGCATACGACCTAGCGGATAACACGACCTGTTGGATACCTACTTCCACCAGGCACCTCAAAATGAGCCACTCAATCTGGAAACAGCCCATGGTGTGCCAGCCGCGTAGAAATCCATTGGATATGTCGCTTTCTTCGTTTCTTCTCCCTCATTTACCTCGCCCATCCATCCATTCGCTCGTCCCAATGCCACATTAGTCTCGTACGGACTCAAAAGGGGCCGATCGAATGCGAAACCCCAGTCAATAGATAGCCGTGGACACGACGTCTGTACGAAAATTGATATATGTGGATCAAACAGCGAGAGCTTTGCGGGCGACACCTCGGAGAGCAGAATTGGTACATAAGGGATAGAAATGCGAGACGTTGAAAGTTGATTTGTGATCGCTTGAAGTTGCTTAGAGCTTCCTTGGCGTCCAAGTGTTCCCAGAATGACACCCCACAGCCGGGGGCGGGGTGACAGGGAAAACTTGCTGGTAGGATCTAGTTCGTCCGAGTCAAGTGATGGCGAGATAGAGGCAATGCTTTCGCGAGCAGACTGGACAGCTTGGTCTCGGATTTTCCGCATCTCGTGGTGATTATAGTGTTCTCGTGTAAGTTTCTTTGAGTAGGGGTCGTATCGAAATGCGGGAACATTGGGATTCACGATCATAATCGACTCAAGGTGAAAGCGACCATCGCCAAGGTATCTGGTCCGATTTAGGCTGGAATTCGAAACCACGAACTTGGGGACGTACAAGACTGCGTCGACTTCGTTGAGAGACGGAGCTGTGCAGCCTAAGATTTCCCCAGGGGAAAGTGGCTTTGAGCGAGGTAATGTAGCTTCGTATTTACCGGTCCAGCGGCCGGACTTTCCATCTGATAATGAGTAGGTGGTCTCACCGCTTTCATGTTCCCGAACAAGGTCGTCCTTAAGCTTTTGCAAAGCCGAAGCGAACTGGATGGTGGAGACTAATGCTAGTCGAGTCGACTCTTTTGTCAGAGGCTGTTGGCGATGTTGAGCGCTGTGCCCGTGCTTTGGAAAGTTGCTGGTAGACGATGGCCCTTCGATACGAAGGTATCGGACTTTACTAATTTTCTGGCCAGCAGGTGTACCCGCGTTCAGATCCATAAGCTGCTCGTAGAATGCAGCGCGATCACTGGGAAAGTTGAGGCGAATGGTGTCTGCGAGATGTGCAGAGTCGATGGCTATCTCGACGAATACGTAGAGGGTCTTGATGGTTGTCTGGTCGATCGGCACTAGGGCACAACTCAGATAATCCAATCCGTCTATCCTGCAAGAAGACGGACCAAGACAGCTATGTCCGTAATGGACAAGCATATCGCAACCCAAGGCGACCGCGGTGTAGTCATCGACGCAACAGGCCCCATATGTGACATCACCCATAATGACGGTTAGTGCATCAGTGAACCTGTGCGGGGTTTTGGACCAGAAATTTAAATGAGAAACGTTCCAGTGAAGAAGCCTGCAGTCACCTGCTCACCGCTCGATGATGTCCGCTATGGTACACGCGAACATCTGGAGACCTTCGGGCATCTGAAGAGCGACCATTTTGGTTCCATTCTTGCGAATATGGTGTATTGTCTTGTGAATTTCGAAAGAGTAGTTGGTGGGCAATTGCTTAATTGCTTGGTCGAGAAGCGGATCCGTGAGGATTTCTTCTGGGATTTGGTTTGCGAATTGACCTGGTGCAGAACCACGCTTCGGTGGGAGAGTCGACCCTACAAAGCGTTTTCTACGCTTTGAAGCGGTATTGGAATGTTTCTGTTCTTCTGTCATGGCAAGCTATGATCAGCGCGAACGCGGTCGTTTGATAAGCTGATATCATGACGAGAAGATCACGTGGTTACTGGAGTACTGGCGGCTCGGTTGTTCGAGGCAGCGGCTGCCTCTCTGCCTGATTCCTGCTTATTCGGTTGGTTGGCGCGATGGTATTTTCTGACACAGGTCAATGTGCTATGAGGGGCTCTTGTGGGTCCAAAGGCTGGTTTGGACAGCAGCTTCCATGTCCCTATGATGGGCCACCAATTGAGGTGTGTGGCGGTTGCTTTCCTTAGGAGACAAGCCAACAACTCCATTTGCTTCAGCTAGAGGACCAGCGTGCTAGGGATCTCCTGGTGTCAGTGTGTGGTTTTGAATACGCCGAGGGACCAGTCTGTTGTACCTCAGCCCAAGTCGAAACCTTACGAGATTCTCTGGCCCAAGCGGAACCTCTCATTTCATCCTGCCCAGCCTGTCGCAACAATTTCAGGTCGTTTTTCTGCTCGTTTACTTGTTCGCCGCGGCAGCACATGTTTCTGAATGTAACCGAAACACAGAAATCTAATTCCGGAGAGACCGCGGTCAAAACTGTCGACCTTTTTGTTGGAGAGCAGTTTGCTTCGGGTTTCTATGACAGCTGCAAGAGTGTCCAGGTCGGAGCTACCAATGGATACGTCATGGACCTCATCGGAGGTGGTGCGAAGACGCACCCAGAGTTCCTCAAGTTCTTGGGGGACGAGAAGGATATTGGCAGTCCCTTTCAGATCAATTTTCCCTCCGCTTCTCCCCCACAAATCACCTACCTAGACCCGGTCCCAAGGAACTGCTCAGACGACGACTTAGCTAGTCGATGCACTTGTATCGACTGCCCTATCGTCTGCCAGGCGTTACCCGAGGTTCCTATTCCTGGTCAAGATCCCACTTGCCGCGTCGGTCTTCTCACTTGCTTGTCCTTCGTGTTGATCCTGGTATATTCTTTTGCTGTTGCATCGTTCCTCTTCGGATATGTCCTGCAAGTTACAATTCGAAGACGGAGAGAGAAGGGCTACGAACGCGTGGCATTGTCTGCGGACGCCGCATCGTCTACCTTGTCACCCAGGTTACACACTCCTGGATTGGTGGGAGCCATATCACTTTCTCATGACCAGGAGGAGTCTCTCGGCGCTCCCTCCTCAGAGTCTCGGCCACTTGGTCGTGGGGCAACACTCTTGGATCCTGTCGGGGCATCTCAGCCACGACAATATCGCCTGGATACTGTACTGAGACGTGCTTTCTATCGCCTCGGCCTTTGGGCAGCCTCATCGCCTTTCTTAACATTTTCCCTCGTTTTTATGGCCGTTGGATTGCTCAATCTTGGCTGGAAGAAGTTCGATATAGAGACTGATCCCGTGAGGCTATGGGTTGCACCAGACTCCGAGAGTAGACTTCAAAAGGAATTCTTCGACACACACTTTGGACCATTCTACCGTACCCAGCAAATTTTCATAACAAACGCTCCCAAGTTATCCATGGAGGACCACGGGAATGCATCATTCGTGTCTGCCGATCCTGGCGTTCTTTCTTATGACCATCTTGATTATTGGCTCAATGCGGAGAAAGATATCCGCGCTCTCCGTTCATACCCGCATGGTTATCGCCTTACGGACGTATGTTTCAAGCCTGCAGGTCCACGAGGCGCGTGCGTCGTACAGTCGATTGGGGCTTGGTTTGGCAACGATTTTAGCGATTATGACGAGTCGACCTGGGCGGACCGCGTATTGCAATGTGCAAGATCTCCGGTCGACTGTTTACCTGACTTCCAGCAACCACTCGGTCCACAATACGTGCTTGGCGGTGTACCTGAGAACGCTCAAGGCACTCGATCATATCTAGAGGCCGAGGCGCTCGTAGTCACCTACGTAGTATCAGACTCTCTGGACACCACTGAGCGATCCAAAGTCATGGAATGGGAAGAAGCTCTCAAGGATTACTTGCTTGGTCTGAGCGAAAGAATATTACTGGAGACCAGCATGCAGATCGCATTCTCAACAGGTGTCTCACTCGAGGAGGAAATCAGCAAGAGCTCCAACACAGATCTGAAGATCGTCATCTTCTCATACCTTGCGATGTTCTTCTATGTCTCCTTGACGCTAGGAAATGGGATTGTAGGACGAGAGGAGGAAGGGTTAGTGGCTTCACTGTCACGATGGATTGAGAACTTTCCTCTATTATTCAGACGAAGAACCGTTGCGCCGTCCTCTGTCTCCACCGACTCACGGACTGTGCCGCGCATTTTTCCCCGTTTACCTCGCAACCTCTTTGTGAATTCCAAGTTCACGCTTGGTCTCTTCGGAATCGGGCTGGTCATCCTCTCTGTGTCCTCATCCGTCGGGTTTTTCTCCTTGATTGGAGTGAAAACGACCTTGATCATCGCCGAAGTCATCCCTTTCCTCGTTCTAGCCGTTGGAGTTGACAACGTTTTCATTTTGGTGCATGAGCTTGATCGCCACAACTCGCAGCATGGTACAAATGCCTCGGTAGCATTACAAGGGGGCAGTTTGCCGATGCCGCGTTCGCCCTCTCACTCTCATCGCTCACCATTTGAGTCTACTCAGGACAACTCGATGGACGCCGGGTCCCTGCCGTTGCTACTATCCCCAGAGGAACGCGTCGCGCGGACACTAGCGAAGATAGGCCCGTCAATCCTACTCAGTACAGTTACGGAGACAGTAGCATTCGCATTGGGGGCTTTGGTTCCCATGCCGGCTGTGCGAAACTTTGCACTCTATGCTGCTGGTAGTGTGCTTTTGAACGCATTACTGCAAGTCACAGTATTTGTCAGTGCACTTGCGATCGACTTGAAGCGAGTTGAGGTGGGTCTTGGTTAGCTGTACATGATTTAACTATATGACGATCTACGTGTTACAGGCTAACCGTGTCGATTGCTTCCCTTGCATACGGCTACCGTCCCGTATCGCACTTCCCGATGCTCCGACAGGCATAGGCATAATTGCCCGTTTCATCCGCAGGTACTATGCGCCATTCCTCTTGCAACCAGCTGTGAAAGGCGTTGTTCTCCTCTTATTTGCTGGGTTATTTGTGCTATCTGTGATATCTACTCAACATATTGAACTTGGTCTCGGTAAGCAACGCCCATGATCTGCCAATTTTCGACTGAGGTATATATATATATATATATCAGACCAAAGGCTTGCACTGCCATCCGATTCATACCTGAATGCATACTTTGACAACTTGGATGTCTATCTTGACGTTGGGCCGCCGGTGTACTTTGTCTCGCAGCAAATCGATGTCACTCGACGAGCAGGCCAGCAAAAGCTGTGTGGTCGTTTTACCACTTGTAACGATTTCTCGATTGCCAATTTGCTGGAGGCTGAACGCAAGAGACCCGAAGCTTCCTTCGTCTCTCAGCCAGCTGCTTCCTGGATCGACGATTTTTTCAAATGGCTTGACCCCACTATGGAATCTTGTTGTCGGGTTCGCAAAGCCGATCCCTCGAGGTTCTGCAGCCCCAGAGACTCTGAGAGGCTTTGTCGACCGTGTCTATATGGGCAAGATCCTGCATGGAACATTACTATGGTCGGACTTCCTGAAGAAGAAGAGTTCATGCGTTATCTCAATCAATGGCTGATCTCTCCGACCAATGAAGAGTGTCCTCTCGCGGGAAAAGCGTCGTTTGGAACCGCCCTTTCCCTCAACCAAGAGGGCACGACTGTGGTTGCGTCGCATTTCCGCACGTTCCACACTCCGTTAAGGTCCCAAGCAGACTTTATTCACTCATTTGAGGCTGCCCATCGTATAGCAGACGAGATCTCAGACCATATTGGGCACAAAGTTTTCCCATATTCTCTCCACTACGTGTTTTTCGACCAGTATGCCCATATCATTGCAATCACACAAGAAATTCTTGGATTAGGGCTGGCGGCAGTCTTGGTCGTCACTGCACTGCTCCTTGGTTCGTGGAGGGCAGGATCCATCGTCACGGGTGTCGTTGCATTGACTGTCATAAACGTGATGGGCGTGATGGCAGTGTGGGGTATCAACTTGAATGCAATCAGCTTGGTAAATCTTGTCATCTCGCTCGGCATTGCGGTTGAATTCTGTGCACACGTTGCGAGGGCATTCGTGAGCACGGGGGCTAGTTTACCAGCAGATTATCCTGCGGGACAGAAGGAGAGGGACGAACGAATGTGGACAGCGCTGGTTGATGTTGGTCCTTCGGTAAGGATCCATTTTCAAAGACCTTGCTGGTGAGCCTACTGACAATTGGATTCTCTAGGTTCTTTCTGGAATCACGTTTACAAAGCTGATCGGAATGTCCGTCTTAGCTCTGACTCGTTCCCGACTCTTAGAGGCAAGATTAATCTACTAACTAACTGTCGTCATTAAACACTGACTTGTTATCAGATCTACTACTTCCGGATGTGGGCAACTCTGATCATTTCCGGAGCCCTGCATGGTTTGGTGTTGTTACCAGTGGTGCTGAGCATCGCAGGGGGTCGAGGCTTTTCTCAAGAGTTAGATGAGGAATGGGTGGTCAATGCCATCAGGAACGATGCCGAGTATGGGTGAATAGCCATCGTCCATTTGTACTTCCGTCCTTGCCACAACTAATCCTTACGCCAGACCAATCCTTGTCGACGATTCGTCCATAGCAAGCAACTGAATCCAGAAGGGCTCGAATTCACTACAGAGCGAGATAGATACAAGCGCTTCAATATAATTTTGCACGTAGCTGTAGTTAATACCAAGACATTTGAACACACTACGCCGGAGACCGGGACCTGCTATCTCTGATATCCTCCCTACTGTAGCTGCGTTTCCCGCGGCTAAGAGACCTAGACCGCGTCCTGCTTCGACTGTACCTCGAATATGACGAATACGACGGGGAACGAGAACGAGTTCGGGAACGCGAGCGCGAGGGGGTCTGCGAGCGAGAACGGCTAGACCGCACTGAGTAGCTCCTGGAACGACTACGTCGACCCCTCCCGTACCCTGTACCGCCGCGTTCGTAGCTTGGCGATCTTCGCCTTGGTGGGAGGCGATCGCCGCGCCTTACGGGCGAACGCGAACGCGAACGAGAAGGACGGTAAGTGTCTCTCGGAGGGGGGCCGCGGCGGCCATAACCTCTCGGCCGCCGAAACGTATCTGGGTAGCGCGGAGGCTCGTATCCTCGCCTGCGTGGCGGCGGGGAACGCGTACGTGAACGAGAGCGGGAACGAGAGAATGACCTGCGGTCCCGCCCGTTGCGCACGGGACGTGGACGGGAACGGGAGCGAGTGCGAATGGGGACATCAGAGAGTTCCACTTTCAAAATGAGACCGTCCAGTTGACCGCCGTTCATGTGGGATACAGCCTTTTGTGCTGACAACGGGTCGATATACTCCAGTGCAGCCCTGCCTCGATTTTGACCAGCTGCACAAGGTACTATGAGACGAAAATGGATATGAATGATATATAGACCATACACTTTGTGTAGAGAGGAAGATCGATTTTGAGGATTTCGCCATAAAACCCAAATATCGTTTGGAGGTGGATTTGAGCAACACTGCGCGAAAGGCCGTTCACGACGACGACTTTGCAATCCTTCTTGTCATCTACATGTTCCATGTCCACGTCTGCATCATGGAGTGGCTTTGGTGAAGTGGAGCGACCTCTGTCCGACATTGTTGACCACGTCTTTGAACGAAAAAAGTGGCGAAGTGACTACGTGACAATTTGTGACGATCATGTCGGGCGTTACGGGTACCCCTAACGGTTGCATCCACGCAGAGAGTACATGAACCACTACTGTGCTCTTCCCTTCTTCCTAGACTGCTTCCGAGCGCTAGATTGATTCTCGTCCACTCCATGCGTCCGCTTCACGTGCCTTTTCACAAGATCCTGTCTGACGAAACTCTGACCGCAAATGTCGCAACTATAAGGCCTGAATCCGCTGTGACTCGCTTCGTGCCTTTTGCATTCATTTTTGCGCAAGAACCGCAGCGGACTGTCAACAGGCACTCAGTTTACAAGGACGGGCACTTTGGAAGAAACAAACCAGATGGAGCACGCAAAGGGTCTCTGCCCAATGTGGGCTCCGACATGGACTAAGATATGATCCCTTCGCTTGTTTCGCTGATCGCAACCAATGACATAGCATCGAAAATCGTTCAGAAGCTCCCCGTGATCTGAAAGTTTCCCAGCGAAATGAGACAACCAGGCTCTATCGATGTCCCGCTCAGGGTATTTCGTCCTGAGGTGGTCTGCTCTGGATATGAGTTCGTCTAGTTCGATGCCAAGATGTGCGTTCAATATGGGAGACGAATAGGTAGCGTTTGAATACTCAAGATTGCCTGGAGCAGGTAAAAGGCAGTGTTCACTCTCAGAGACATGGGCTTGTTCGAGCCTGGTGGAAATACAAGGTCTCGGCGCTGCTAGTTGCGATGGCGAAAATCTGTGTGCAGATGGTGAGCTGACAGAAGACCAAGGTGGAAAGGGAAATTCCGGAACAGATTGGATCAAGATGGACATAATATCCTGGATAACTCGCGGAGACGGTGTTTGTTCGACCCTCG
>JBBPKR010000089.1:0-18627 GCA_038089375.1 Pseudoaustroboletus valens | reverse complement strand
GTCCAGGATATCGTTATCAGAGGGACCAGGAGTTGCAAGACGGGGCACGGGGAAGGTCGGGCAGACCGCAAGGGATGTGTTGCCAAAGTAAATGGCCAGGTTGACAATTTTCACCTATCTACAGGCGCGCGAAATTCACAGGAGATTTGTCCTCGCTGTTGAGTCGACTATACTAGGTGGAGGAGACAGGTTCTGCCTGGCTACGGCTGACAACTTTAGTGTGCCGAGACTACAACTCTTATTTAACAATGACAGAGAGTTGTCCTTCATTGTGTGGAAAATATCATAATTACCCCTGATCGCACCTTGGGGAACACTGGACAGTGTTAAGCGCTAAAAACTATTTACAAGCGGTCAGGCAGGTCCTCTCGAATGAGGTCTATTCCCTGACAAAGCGAACTCATTTGCAGGATAGTCAATCCTTGCACTCAGCAGTTGAAGTCGCAGTTGCTTTCTGCGCCGTTGACACAACGGCATGACCAACCACCTAAACCCTGGTGTCCGGGTGTGCACAAGTGCAAGGGGTGACGCTTGATGATGGTACGAGGGAAACGAAAATAGGAAGGGTAGAGTAAGTGAAACATTATGTTGCGACGTAACCTGGTCGTGGGGAGAGTAGGTAGTAAACGAAGTAGTTTTGTCCTTTGAAGGCGACCCTAAGACAAGATGTCTAGGACCCACTCTCCAAGTCGATAGGACGAGACTAAGGTTGGCAGTGCGCTCATTAGGGGAATCCCAACAAGGACAAAACTGGTTTGTCTGGTTGGATGTCATTCATATTTATACTACTTACATGCTGCGCACAGACCAAGCTGTGTCAGGTACTATCTATGATAAGGATTACTATACATAGTTAGAGTGTTCTCACGATCGTGTGAAAGGAAGTAGAAGACAACGGAGATTAATACACGTGGTAGATAAGAGATAAGGGCCTAGACCGATCACATGATCTGGTCATGTCATGTGTCATGTGATCTAGTCATGTGCATATGCTAGGTGAAAATGAACCGATTCATAACAGGGACAGTTTCATATGCAGAACTAGGTAGCACACGAAGGTCTGTGTGCACCAATCCCAGTAGTATTACCTGAGCTGCACTTCCCAAATGCCAAAGGAACAACCATAAAACCTTCCCACTGAAGGATGTGAATTCCCCACTGACGTCGTTATGCTGGATCCACGCAGTAACAGCCGCGACCAGTGGACAACCAGTCAAAATCAGTGACATGACATGCCAGATTTTCTTTTCTCCTTCTGTCGGAAATTCAAAGTTCCATGTGACCAAGTGGCGTTACGGTCGAGGATACCCCCTCCCCTTTTTCCCCCGTCATTGACAAAGATGACTGGAATGCCGTGCTCGCACAGGACTGCTCCCTGGCAGAGTGGCACCAATATTTCCGTTTCTTTCCATCTCCTGTGCCGACCACTGCCTTCTAGGCAGTGTTACTTATTTATGACTCATTTCTTGTCACAGACACTGCCTTCCTCGGCTATGCTCTCTCACACATAGCCTTGTAGTTCCATTTATATCCACTGACTCATTATGATACCCTATATAAACCCCTCTCTCCTGTATTTACATTTCTAACCTTGATCTACACAATACCACGTAGTTTCAAGTCTGTTGGTTGATTCTTTCTACATCATCCTCAAGTCTAAGCCGGGCCTTAGACTTCCTGTTGTGAATCCGTTCATTTTCACCTAGCTTTTGCACATGACTAGATCATGTGACCGGTCTAGGCCCTTATCGCTTATCTTCACGTGTACTTAATCTCCGTCGTCTTCTACTTCTCTTCGCACGATCATGAGAACACTCTAACCATGTAAAGTAACCCTTATCGTAGATAGTACCTGACACAGCTTGGTCTGTGTGCAGCATGTAGTAGTATATAATGCAATGATAACCAACCGGACAAACCAGTTTTGTCCTTGTTGGGATGCCCCTAACAAGCGCATTTCCATCTTAAGTCTCGTCCTATCAACTTGGAGAGTGGGTCCTAGACATTCTGTCTTGGGGTTGCCTTCACTTCCTTAATGTCGTTGCTGTCCTCGTTGCCAAGGACCGCTCATATCCCTAGGTAGGGAACCTCTGTCAGTGAGAGCTGAACCTCTCCAGGTCTGCTTCTAGGACTTCGTCCTACGCCACCTGTGTCAAAGGGAGTCTTGAAGACTTTCTGCCACGGCCGCTGTTGTCTATAGCTGTCGCTCACCTCAGTAAGAGAAGAGTACCGCTTGACGCCGTAACCCCTTGGTACATCACTTGACACTACTGGTCGTGTCACATGTTACGCGTGATGGTCACACATAACAAAAGATCAAGGTTTTCTTTTCCTAGTGCTCTCCACGCCTAGGTTTCTACCCCACTCCCCTCCACCCCATTGCTCTAAGTTGAGCAACACTCGTCGTCATCATGTCTCGTCGAATCTCCAGAGCAGGACCCACCAACTCCTCTGCTCGTCTGTGGGACAATCCCTTCCAATCCTCTCCTCGCCCCCACCCTTCTACTCTTCCACCGTCTAGCCGTTCTACACCTTGTGCCCAGACCTCAGCATTATCTCCACCTGAGGAAGGGATAAACAAAGAAGACAGTGATAGCGAAGAAGGAGAAGAAGTAGGAGACGATTCTCTTTTACCTCTAGATGACGAAAGCAGAGACAACCTCACCTCTGCTCTCGCCAACGCCTTTGGAGCACTTGCAGTGTCTCATCCTATACCTGCGGAAGTCATCAACGAACCTATCCCTCCTACAATCCCCAATTCTACCAGTATGACTACCGAAATCAAAGCTGCCTTCCCCGAAGAGTTTTCCGGCGAGCTGCAGGATGCTACCAGATGGCTGCTAGCAATGAGGGCATACCTCGCCCTTCATAACCATTGGACTGAGTCCACCAAGGTGGTGGTACTCCTCAACCGCATGACCAAAGGCCGAGGAAAGGCCTTTGCTGAGTCTTGGCTCACCAAGATAGTCATTGACAAAGTGCCCGACGAACAGTTTACCCTCAAGAAGATCAGTAACTCCTTCCTAACAACCTTTTCCCCATACGACTCGGCCTCCCAAGCTCATGTTGAACTCAGATCCCTAAACCAGGATACCCGCGATCCCAAAGGATTCGAAAAGTTCATCTCCAACTTTTCCCTCCTCTCCACCCGATCTCAGATCACCGATGTCCACGCCCTCTCCAAGTGGTTCCTCAGAGGTCTCGATAGCAAGATTGCAGAGCAGCTAATGCTCTCCGGAATCCTCAAAACTGCTAAAACCATCAAGGAATTATTCACCAAAGCATCTGAGATCAAAGGAGGACTCAAATGAATCTGATTACTCTGACGCAGTCCCCACACCTCCTATGGAGGATCCTCCTCCCGACGGGATCCCAATGCCATGGACGTAGATCGCCTCACTCTTGAACCCGGAGAGCGAGCCCGTCTATTTCGAGAAAGAAGATGCTTCATTTGTAAGAAGCAAGGATGTTCTACCAAATGTCACCCAGGGTACACCCCCAATGTTAAGAAGTGGACTTCAACCTCAACGGTCCAAGTACGGATGGTACAGGCTACCACTCCACCTTCTCCCCCAAAGGATGTCATGGTCAATGTTGACCCTTACGACATGATTGCCAAGTCTAAAGGATATGACAAGGCACAACTCATAAAGGCAATCAATGCTGTGTTCGATCCTGCCAAAGACGAAGACGGGAATTTTATCTGGGAAGCCAACGAAGATGATCCTAGGATGGTATACGAGGTCGAGGACATTCATCTTCTCGAAGATGACGCCTCGGACCTCGTTCAAACTGGAAAGGATTTTTAGAAGGAGGGCCAGGACCGGCACCTGGACCCTCGGTTACGATTGCTCCTGTATTTATTGCTGGAATGAAGGCTAGTTCTATTCGCCTTCCAGTTACCATTATTTCCAGCAAGAATCCGGAGCAAAACATCGGCATCACCGCATTAATCGATAGTGAAGCTTCTGGATGCTTCATCAATCGTTGCATCATCGATCAACACCACATCCCCACTTCCCCTCTTCCCCAACCCATTAAAGCCCAAAACATTGACGGTACTCTCAACAAGGCTGGCGACATCACCCACAAAGCTCAACTAGTCATTGACTATGGCAGCATCTTGGAACAACGAATGTTCCTTGTCCTTGGACAGGGCAAGGATGACCTTCTTCTAGGCCTCCCTTGGCTGAGATCTATGAATCCCAAGATCTCATGGCGGGACGGGAAAGTGGAGCTTTTCCCAGAAGACTACAACAACACTTGGAATGATCATCTCTGATCTCATCACCAATGCTACCTCGCCAATTTCCTTGGCAAAGGAGAGGAAGCCAACATCTCTCGGAGCCTTTACAACAAATATCTACGCTACTCGACGCCTCTGAATCGTAAAGGACTCCTCGGCCATTCCATGTTGAATACTCCCAGCTCCCCCCCATTCGTGGAGCTTGCCTGGACTACATTGTCCACCACCATCGCCCAACAGGCCAGCTCAGAGGAGGTCACCCTCCCAGACGCCTACTTATCCTTCTCCGATGTGTTTTCCGAAGAAGGAACCACCAAACTACCCCCATCCTGCCCGTATGACCATACGATTGAACTCTCCAACTCTTTTGTCCCAAAAAGAGCAAAGAACTACCCCCTTAACCCAGCTGAACTTAAGGCCTGCCAGGAGTTCATTGATGAAAACCTGAAATCCGGGAAGATTTCCCCTTCCAAGTCCCATCAAGCAGCCCCTTTCTTCTTCGTCCAGAAGAAGGATGGCAAGAAGCTGCGTCCCTGCCAGGACTATTGCTACCTTAACTCCCACACGATCAAGAACACGTACCCCCTTCCCCTCATCTCCGACCTTATCGACAAACTTAAGGGATCCTCCCTGTTCACCAAGTTTGATGTAAGATGGGGATACAACAATATCTTGATCAAGAAGGAGGACCATTGGAAGGCAGCTTTCATCACACCCCTGGGCCTTTTTGAACCCAATGTCATGTTTTTCGGCATGTGTAATTCGCCGGCAACGTTCCAACGTTTTATGAATGATCACTTCGGCGATTACATTGCAGAAGGATGGTTGATCATTTATATGGATGACCTCCTCATCCACTCCATTACCGATCCTTCCCTTCATGAAGAACGTGTATGCAAGGTACTTCAACATATTCGTGAACTCTCCATGTACCTCAAACTCGAGAAATGTACCTTCTCAGCCAAAGAAGTGGAATACCTCGGAATGGTAGTTAGTGGCGATGGAGTCAAAATGGATACCACCAAACTCAAAGCCATCGCAGAATGGTCTGCCCCATTTTCATCAGTTAAAGAAGTCCAATCCTTCCTCGGCTTCTGTAACTTCTACCATCGCTTTATCACCTCCTTTTCGGATATTGCCTGCCCCCTCATCGACCTTACGAAGAAGAGTACTGCCTTCGCCTGGTCCCCGGCCTGTGACACGGCTGTCGTGTCACTCCGTCGGGCCTTCCTATCCAAGCCTGTGTTGGCTTTCCCAGACACCTCCAAGCCCTTTACCCTTATGACGGACGCTTCCTTGACAGCCTCTGGTGGGGTGCTAATGCAACCTGATTCCAATGGGGACCTCCACCCATGTGGATATCTCTCCCGTTCCTTCTCCCCGGCGGAACGAAACTACGACATGTATGATCGCGAACTTTTCGTGGTCATCCACGGTCTTGAAGAGTGGCAGCAATACCTGATGGGTTCCACCCACCCTGTCACGGTTCTTACAGATCACAAGAACCTCACCTACTTCAAGGACCCCCGAAAACTCTCCCGGCGCCAAGCGCGTTGGCTCCTCTTCCTTCAGGACTTTGACCTGTCCTATCGTGCCGTCCCTGGAACCCAGATGGGTCCTGCCAATGCTCTCTCCCAGAAGGATTCCGTGGATACTTCCTCTGACAACGCCAATGTCCAGTTACTCCCCAATGATGCCTTTGCACATCATATCGACTCCATCGACCTCTCCCTTGCGGAGCGGATCAAGGAGTCATCCCCGTCTGACCCTCTCGTCCTTACCTATTTGAGGGAACTCCACTTAGAGTCTCCCTCCCTCCCTCTCCGGTCATCCCCTTCTGACTGGGCCTACTCGGATGGCTGACTCTACTTCCGTTCCCGTCTCTATGTCCCAGACCCTGCCCGTCTACAACTGGTCGAGGATGCTCATGGTTCCCCTTCCGGTGGTCACAGTGGCCACCTCCGAACTCTCGCCCTCCTTTCCAAAGACTACTGGTGGCCTGGTATGGCTACCTTTGTCCGGAAATACGTGGCTGGTTGCGCAGTTTGCCAAGCCAATAAAGTGCAAACCCACCCTACCATCCCTTCCTCAGTTCCGTTGGTGGTCCATACCTCCCACCTGTTTGCCCACCTGTCTGTGGACCTTATCACTGACCTTCCCCCCGTCCGCGGCCATGATTCTATTATGGTTGTGGTCGACCATGGCCTCAGTAAGGGGGTAATTCTTGTCCCCTGCTCTAAAACCATTGACGCTGCCAGCATCGCCGACCTTTTCTTCCACCATGTGTTCAAACGCTTCGGTCTCCACAACAAACTCATCTCGGATCGGGGCCCTCAATTTGCTTCCGCCTTTGCTAGAGAGCTTGCTAAACTCGCTGGATACGATTTAGCTCTCTCTACCGCTTACCACCCTCAATCTGACAGACAGACCGAGCATTACAACCAGGAGTTAGAAACCTATCTCCGCATCTTCTGCCAAGGTCAGCCAATGAAATGGCTCGATCTACTCCCTTGGGCTGAATTCTCCCATAACTCCACCACCCATTCATCTATCAACAAATCCCCATTCTCCCTCCTCTACGGATTCGAACCATGTTCTTATCCGCCACTTGGAAAAACCTATATCCCCGCCCTTGAGCAGCGCCTCTCCCTTCTCGAAACTGCTCGAAAGGAAGCCGAAGCCTCTCACCAACTCGCTCAACTTAAAATGAAAGAGCGAGTCTTCTCCCAGTTTAAACCCTGGAACATCGGAGATAAGGTCTGGCTTGATGCCAAGAACCTAAAACTCCAAGTCCCCAGTTGAAAACTCTCCCCAAAACGAGTTGGACCACTAGAGATCACCCAAGTGGTGTCTTCTATGGCATTCCAACTCAAACTCCCTCCCCAGTGGAAGATCCATGACGTCTTCCATGCATCCCTCCTCTCCTCCTATAAAGAGACCCCGGAACATGGCCCTAACTTCTCCCGACCACCCCCCAAGCTCATCGAATCGGAAGAAGAATTCACCATGGAATCCATTATCAATCACCGTGGATCTCCATCTCGGAGGCAATACCTTGTGCACTGGACCAGTTATCCGGCTTCAGAATGAATGTGGGAACCCGAACGTCACCTTACTAATGCCAAGACAATTCTGCTGGCATATAAAAAGGCGAACAAATTGTAGCGGAGCTTCAACCACTCTTAATCCTCTATGGCCATCATCCCCCACTCTTACCCTTCCGTCCATGCCGCCCTTGCCTCCCTTACTCCCTCCTCTCGTCATGTCCTCTATGCCACGCTTGTCGAAGACCGAGAAGCCCTGGTTGCGCTACGCACCACTGCGGAGTTCACCTCGAACCCCATCATCACGTCACTCATCAGCAGCTACCTCCAACTCGTGGGACTTCGATCCCTTTTCTCCAGGGCCGCCTGGCACTCGCCAAGTGCCTTTACCGCTGAGCATTCCAACCCCTACTCCCCTGACTCCACCAACACCCTCCCCCTCATCACAAATGTTATCATTGAACTTAGAGTCGCATTCCTCGACGCCCTCTTCGATGCAGGGTTTGATCTCTCAATCACCCAACTTGACATCCTTCTCCTCCATCGCCTCCTCTCTCCCATCGTCAAGTCCTTCATCGACAATGAATCACTTCCCTCCCGGCGTTTTCAGGAATTCCTGGAGGACCTTCTTCAATTTGGTCCTGGAGGAATTCGACAAGCCCACGTTGCAGGATCTCTGAAGGGAGTCAACCCCATCAGCTCTACAACTGCTGGCAACAGTAGTGGCAAGCTGGCTCCCCCTACCTCCCCATCCTCCAACTCCCCCTCCATCCCCGCCCTCAACACCGACTCCGACACTACGCATGTCGAGTCCTCCACTGCCATACCTCCCGCAACCCCTCCTGCTGTATGTTGCGCCTACTGCTGATGGGGGTTTCATCCCATCCCCCCTCCTACCGTCGCCAGTGATTCCTCCGCTACCCCTTCATTGGGAGGTGGGACTCGCCCACACTCTGCCCCAACCGTGGCAGGGCTTCGCCCTCATGCCCCTCCTCCCGCCTATGTTCCATCCACAGCCACAGATCCTCCCCGACCCGTGGTGGTGCCCGCACCTCCCTATCCCTCCAACTCTAGGGATGTCTCTTCACCCCGAAGCCCGTGTCACCGCTGCTTCATCTGTAACCAACGGGGGCACTTCCGTCTTAACTGCTCCTTCTACATCTGCCCCTTCTGCGAGGCCCATGCCCCCGGACATACCCAGCAGGAATATACCTGGTGTCCTTCCACCTGTGACCAATGCGGCGCCCCCTCCCATGCCTTGCCGGGACCTTGCCCGAATATCAACAAGGCAACAAACTTCAGATGGGGCACCTGGGCCGATGGAGGTAATGTTACGGTCAAGAATACCCCCTTCCCTTTTTCCCCCGTCATTGACGAAGATGACTGGAATGCCGTGCTCGCACAGGACTGCTCCCTGGCAGAGTGGCATCAATATTTCCGTTTCTCTCCATCTCCTGTGCCGACCACTGCCTTCTAGGCAGTGTTACTTATTTATGACTCATTTCTTGTCACAGACACTGCCCTCCTCGGCTATGCTCTCTCACGCATAGCCTTGTAGTTCCATTTATATCCACTGACTCATTATGACTCGAAGTGCCTGCCCTAGACTAGTTCAAGCGGAGCTTGAACTCATTATGATACCCTATATAAACCCCTCTCTCCTGTATTTACATCTCTAACCTTGATCTACACAATACCACGTAGTTTCAAGTCTGTTGGTTGATTCTTTCTACATCATCCTCTAGTCTAAGCTGAGCCTTAGACTTCCTTAACATCATTGCTGTCCTCGTTGCCAAGGACCGCTCATATCCCTAGGTAGGGAACCTCTGTCAGTGAGAGCTGAACCTCTCCAGGTCTGCTTCTAGGACTTCGTCCTATGCCACCTGCGTCGAAGGGAGTCTTGGAGACTTCCTGCCATGGCCGCTGTCGTCTATAGCCGTCACTCACCTCAGTGAGAGAAGGGTACTGCTTGACGCCGTAACCCCTTGGTACATCACTTGACACTACTGGTCGTGTCACACGTAACACACCTCCTGAACTTTGCTCTTGCGAATGGAGGGCAGCATGAAGAGGCTCAATGCTCTTCTCAAGATTGTCCTTTTCCTCCTTTTGTCCTGTATTATCTTGTCCCACTCTCTGAGGAGACTTCAGATGTCAGACTTCGGTCAACAAACCGCTGCCAATGGAAATGAAGATGAAATTGAAGACATGATCCTGCGAGGGGCACCCACCAATGTCAGGGAACAGTGGGCACTGCTACTTGTACAGCGGTAACGGCGATCATGCTTACTTGGAGGGTGGGAAGAAATGCTAATGACGCTATAGATATCGATGGTGAGTAGGATGGGGAAGGAGTATCTGGGATGGTGGGTGGAGTCACATACGGTTGACGGATTCAAGGGTGTGGGAAAGAGGGACGACCCAGATGAAAGGGATGATGGGACCAGGATCAAGCCAGGGTTACTTCTAACTTGTGGATGGAAATTATTTGAATAATGGTGAAGGGCAAAGACTTGATAAGAGGAGGACGAGTTCGGGTGCGATGGCAAGCAGATCAACCAGGAGTATTCCGGCTGCGTTAACATGCCACAAGCAGGAGGTCGAATAACTGTAGGTAGGTATCTTAGTCGCTGTACGCTGCTGCACAATCATGTACAGGCGCAGTGAGTATCTACATGGGTGTGGCGGTGCTGTACAAAGTGGCACAACATTGTAGCTGCACTGTGCAAGCTTCGTTGGGCGACACAGGTCATGTAGACGGGCAGGGTAGAATTAAAAACACGATACATTGTTCATACAATCGTACTCATATTGTACTGGACAAGGCCTATGGTATACATATATGCATTCGACGACAAAATATATGTATATGTATCAACATCATTCTGTCCAGAGATGAACTCACACCTCCTTTGATCTGCCAGTTGAAACGTCAGTCAGGGATTTGACAATGCGGGGGCGTTTGAAGTTGTACTGAGAATTGGATTTGGGGATGGAAAACCCATTCTGGTGCATTGCATTAAGGACTGAACCAAGTTCATCCTCAGTGTCCTGCAAATGTTTGTGCAATCGTTCTGCACGGTATCTGTGCAGACCCTCCAAGGCATGATGCTCTACCACCATAGCCTCGCTGAGTGAGTGCTCAAGACGCTTAACAAGACAACGGGCTCGAAGAGCTTCGACAACCATGTTTGCCTCCTGCTGTTCAGAAGAAGCCTCTGTGTCTGAAGGATCCTTGCGCTCCCTCATTAGTACTGTGTACCTTGGTGAAATTTTATTGGGACTTACTAGTTCAGAGTCCATTTTGAAATTTACTTGGGGAGATGGAGATACTAACTCCACAGAAAAGCTCAAGGGAGAGCGGGACTTATTGCAATGCAAGGGAGTGATGAGATGCGACAGAGCATTACCAGCAGAGGACGACAAATGTGACCAAATCGCACCAACAGCAAGAGGAGTTCCAACTGCAGGGAACGGCGAACTATCTGAAGTCTCAGGGCTGCCAGTGGACCGGGAGATGCGTTGAGATGTGGAAGGAACAAAAGACAGAGAGTGTGGAGAATCTAACCCAGGCATCACTCCGCCAGGAACTGTGGCAGTGAAAGAGGTGTCACTGGCAACCCGAACCGCTTGCATGCCAGTACTAGTAGCCGAGTTGCTGCTGTTAGCAACAGATTCACCAGGACTTGCATGCACCGTCGTGTTTGTTGATGAAAAAATGCGACGAAACCAAGGTGTAGTGCTGAACTTGAAGTAGCTTAATTACCTCCCTCAGTTAGCAGACTTGACGGCAAATCCTCATGTATCATGCATCACATACGGTACCACGTACATATCTTGATCATGTCTTCTTGCACGCCCTCGCCACGCTATTGGCCCGTCAGCTTTGAAAAGTTGTGAGTGACTCTTTCTCTTCTTCCCAAATGCCCAGCTGCCCAAAGTGTCTCAAGTTATTCTCTACTCAGAAAGCCGTCTCATTCCATCTCCTGCAGCCCAGGTCCAGATGTTACCACCGTAGTTTTCAGTGGGCAGCTCTCGAAGTTCCATAGGGTGAGTTATCTCAGGCCCTCTGATGATACCATACTGATGTTAAGAAGTTCCAGCAGGTTCCAGAGACAACAATGGTCCTTCAGATGGCGAGGTGCAAGGTGCCCAGATGCATTACAACCCGCAAGGCACTGACATAGGTCCTGACTATGATATGGACCAGCCACCATTTCAGGAAGAGGCCAGGAGCTTAGTTGTTCAGGATACAGTTGTTTACGATGGTGCGGCAGTCATCTATGCAATGGGGGAGACGTTCCTGAGACGATTCGATATGCATCCACATGCGGTTCACCGCCTCTCTAACATCTATTACCCTTTTGCCAATATGGAGGACTGGCAATTAGCGAACTTCTTGATTACATCACGGCTTAGCATGTGGGCTGTTGATGAATTTTTGTCTTTGGATATAGTAAGTCGAGTAAAGCTACTCATGCATATGTACTTATACCCGCCTAGACAAAGAAAATGCCCCTCTCGTTCCGGACTGCACTTGACCTATGTTGTCGCGTCAAATCGCTTCCGTCTGGGCCCACATGGAATTTCAGGATTGTTGGAACGTCGCATCCCACAAAGAAGCCCATCCACTTGTACTTCCATGACCCATTGGATTGTATCGAACAGCTATTTAATCATCCTCATTTTGTGGGCGCAATGGATTTCTCGCCATATCGAGTGTACACAATGGGCGAACATGATGTCAGGGTCTATTCTGAATGGATGAGCAGTGATGGAGCTTGGGAATTGCAGGTAGGGTGGTTCAGATTGTGGCGGGAGCACGCTGACTGAGTCATTTTCGTCAGTCGCAGTTTGGCGAAGGAGCCACCATGTGTGGTGTGATCCTCTCATCTGATAAGACCAACATCACGAACATTTGTGGCGGAAGAGTTGCACATCCGTTATTAATCAGTCTTGCAAACATTAAGATGAATCTCAGGAACAAGGGATCGTCTCACGCTTTTCTCTTGCTTGCCCTCATTCCAATTTCTGAATTCGTTCATCCCGTCAAGAGGATGCGCTCCCTTCTCGAGGCCCGCTTATTTCACCAGTGTCTAGACATCATACTCGGACCCCTCAAGAAAGCTACAGCTGAGGGTAAAATGATGGCTGATCCTGTTGGGAATGTACATTTCTGTTTCACACCTCTTGTCTCCTATATTGCCGATACACCTGAAGTGTGCATGCTGGCTTGCATACGTGGCCTCACTTCTCCTGTTACCATGGCCAACTACAAGCAATTCAGGGATCCATATCGTCATGCCCCTCATACAGCCAAGACTACACTATCTCAGCTCTGCTCAATCAACTGTGATTCAATGGACATCAAAGCATACTTTGCTGCATGCGAGGAATTCCAGCTCAGTGGAGTCTCACACCCGTTCTGGCAAGACTGGTTACATGCCGAGCCGCCCCGATTCCTGACGCCAGAATGTCTTCATCACTGGCACCACGAATTCTGGGACCATGATGTGAAATGGTGTATCACTGCGGTTGGAGCTGAAGAACTTGACTTTTGGTTCTCAGTCCTACCCCCCATCACTGGACTTCATCACTTTGACAATGGGATCATGAAGTTAAAACAGGTTGGTGGGCGGGTCCATTGTGATGTTCAATGATATATCATTGTTGTCATTGCTGGTGCGGCCGATCCTTATGTCATTACAGTGATCCGATCACTTCTGGACTTCCGTTACCTGTCTCAATCCCCCGCTATCTCAACTATGATGCGAGATAAGATACAAGCAGCACTAGACACTTTTCATCAGCACAAAACCTCGATTATTGAACAAGGACCACATCATGGTCAAGGCAGTGGGGCCATCCTAGAACACTGGCAAATCCCTAAACTCGAACTAATGCAAAGTGTTGTCCTCAGTATTGACAAGGTTGGATTGCTACTCCAGTGGTCAGCCGACACCACAGAACATGCTCACATTGAGGTTGTCAAGGACCCTGCTTCCACCACTAACCATCACGATTATGACTCCCAGATATGCCGCTGCCTTGACCGAGACGAGAAAGCTCGGCTGTTTAACACTGTGATCAAGCTTCGGACAATGGACCTGGATAATGCTGACAGCAATGAAGATTCGTGCATTGATAAAGATAGCAACTATGAAGGAGCCGGAGACGTCGTGGCAGAACTGTGGTCTCCATACCGAAAGCCCACAGACTTTTTCAAGACTGCCAGGAAGCTAGTGTCTGATCCTCCATCTGCATTGTCCGTTTCATTTCCACCACATACAATCATCTCAGGCTCAGTAGCCATTCATCTCAACAAGACACCAGTGTTTACATGCAAGAGCATTGAAGAAATTTCTGATACGTTTGATCTCCCTGATCTCTGTGCTGCCTTGGGTGACTACCTAAACCATGAGGGCCTATTCACTGAGAATTTTCACACCTTTGGCTGGCAGAGATGCTTGCCTTCTGATGTCCAGCTCCCTTTCCAAGACCTTCGGGTCTGGTATAAAGTACGCCTTTAGCAACGCTCCTATCACAACCCTGCTGAACTCGGCTTGACGTTTACTGTGAATGTGCACCCACCCGATCAAACCTGGAAGCATGGTCGGTACGATGCCGCGATCTTGGCAGTGAATGAAGCTCATGCACACAACTGGCCAATCAGGGCCTTGAAGGTAAATTCACATGTAATTTAGCTTCCAACCCGATACTAGGACACCTCGCACAGGCCATTCGATCGTGCAGGTCTGCCTCATCATGTCTCTGGCCCCTCTATGATGCACTACCATTCCATGGGCCAATCGCTGCCTTGTTTACGCAGAGCGGTTTGATATCGTTTCACAACCTGCCAATTGGGCATAGTTGAACCCTCTACTGGTCTGCACGTTCTGAAGAAGGCGATCTGTGCATCTGGAGTTCCGTATGGAGAGGTATTTCCATTGGACCAACTTAGATCATTTGCTCACGTTGTCCCTCGCTTCGACGCCATTGCAGACAATCATTTGACGTCAACAAATAGCATACATTTTACTCAATCTTTTTTTTTGAACAAATATTTTGACAAGGACTTCTTTTACGCTGTAACTCGTAGCTAGAGCATTGCGTATTGGTGTTTGAGTGTCGAACTTGTGTACATATATTGACAGCTATGAGATAGTACCAGCACGCCGCGACGGATTCAAGTGTATTACCACTGAACTCAAATGCAAACTCCACCTTGGTTTGAGGTGGCCACCTAGCATATCGAGCCCGAGTAGAAGATCTGTCACGGTTACCTCCAGGATCTCCGAGTCGATGCAACCTAGGTAGGAGAGTGCTACAGCCTACCCTTTCACGTCCTTTCCATGCTTCTAACCATTCCAATGCAGAAATAGAAGCGCTTCAACAAAGACTCTTCCGTGCTGCGAGGCTGATCAAGACACTCAAGAGTTGTTATTCGAGGATCTGGCTGATGTTTCCCCTGACCCATCCCCTTCTCGTCGTTTCTACACTTCTAACCATCTTGACAAGGAAATAGATGCACTTTAGCAGAGACTCTTCCATGCCGAGAGACAAATCAAGACACTCAAGGGTTCCCTTCATCGCAAGAAAGAGATGCGCATGGATTACAAGTGTAAACTAGAGGCCTCACCCAGGTACATTCACAACGAGAATGAGCCACCAGAGGGCGAACTATTTGAAGACATTGATGTGCCAGCATCCGCTGCAAATGCCTAACTGAGACACAAGGTCACTCCCTTCTGCATTGGTAGGGCTTGTGGTTGGAGAGGCTGTGGTGGCAGTTCTCTCTCTGAACGATTCTTCCACCCAGCAGTGTCGGTGCACTCGTTGCCAAGTCAACACCTTCTCATGTCCTATCAATCCTAGGTGCATTCAATGACCAGCAAGGTGGGGTTGACGACTTCGACACTTTGACCTCAACACCTCTGATGACAATCACAGCGAGGAAGATGTAGAACAGCATGGTCTGGAAGTTCACCATTCGCTCCGGTCTCAAATCACACCAGCGTCGATAGAATGGGCCCTGTCTTTGCAAATGTGCTCTGCAAATCAGCACATTACAGTTCCCTGCGATCATGTACCTAGCACATGTACGTCGCTTTCATTTGGACCAATGGTATTTTATTATATACCAAATACGCTTGCACCCACTAGACAAACACCTGTTTGCTCCCCAATCTTCTTTCCCTGCCGCTCAACTGACATGACCTCCAGCTCAAGCTGGGTCCTGGACGAAGATGCCTAGACCCTCTTCTCCGAGAGGTGCCAGCTTCAAGGCATCATTGTCAGCTCCATCACCTATGGGATCATTGTCTGTCTTTATCCCTTGTCGCTCTATCTCCTCGTCCGTGAGAAAAATCAGGCTGAGTTCAAGAAACATTTGCCTCTCCTCCTCTACATCACCGTAACCTTCCTCCTCACCACGCTCTTCATGGTTTCCCTTGCTGTGTTCACATAGATGGCGTTCATTGACAATTGCAACTATCCCAGCGGTCCAAGGCATACAAGAATAACATGTTCTCCGTTCCTATAGGCAATTCAGAGAACATCGCATTTATTCTCTCCAACTGGCTTTCCAATGCTCTAGTGGTCAGTGAGGATTAATTTGGATACTCTTACTCGATAACTCACCATCGACTCAGGTATGGCGGTTCAAAGTGATTTATTAGTGGTGCCACGCCCCCATCCAGGTCATTATGTTCTTTCCTTGCCTGATGCTCACAGGCTCGATAGGTCAATACATCTCATGTCATCCCATCCCAAGTTCGCGAGGCCTGACACGTGCTACAATGACACAGCCTTGGGAATTTCCTGATTCAAGTGTAGACCACAAATCACTACATGACGAATGGCATCAACTTCACGCTGCCCTATCTCAGCCTGTTGCTTGTGCTCATTCATTCTGACGATTGCCATTGTTATCCACTTGTTGCACTTCCGATACCACGTCATGTCTGTGCTAGGATCGAAATACAGGACTCAGTACTTGTCAATCACTGCAATGATCATTGAGTTGGCGGCACTGTACTCTGCCATATCCATAGCATTTTTGGCCCTGTTCGGAATCAGAAATGCCGTCTCATAGGTGTTTTTACAGTCCTTGAGCCAGTTCCAGGTGAGTCTTTTATAGCACTCGTTCCCTCATTCTCTTCTGACGATGGAATGCAGACCATCACCACACTCTGAACGTGTTCCGGGTGGCACAAGGTAATGGATGGACAGAGGACATGGTGGCATATGTCATGTCTATTTGAGAATCAGATAGTTTGGGGACCAAGATGTGGGGATATTGGTCACGGTCATGGGTTCAAGTTCAGGGGGAGATGTGCACAGGAGCATCGGAGGGAAGTACCATGACGTGTCGAATGTCACACATACCTTTAGTACATTGCAGGATGTGGCGTAGCTGTGGAAACGAGGTTTGCTTCCCATGTTTTGAAGTGAACCTATATCATGTAGTGCTGGAACACTGTTGTGAGCGACATGATTTATCGTTTGGATGACACCAGCTACGATCAAGATTGGTGTACAGATTGAAACTGAGACACCCCCTTCCACTGCTGCCACCTTTGTTACTTCTGACATGTCCTCTCAAATGGATGGGATTGTCCTCCAGCATACCGATACCGCTGTGCACCATTTGCCTACTGAAGCCAATATCCAAACAGGAATTCGGACATCTCCTTTATTCCGACGTCCTCATCATCCTGTCTTCTCTCCCACTCCTCATCGCATGAAACTCACCCAATCTGATTTTTCAGAGTCTCCCGACAATGCCAGCGGGAATGTGACCCTGCAGAATGGTCCCATGCCTGGTTCTCTTCTTGTTTCCACTTACAAATCTGACTCCAACATTGACGATGGTGCCTATCATGACGCGCACATAAGTATTGGAACGACAACGTCTTCCGAGTCACGAGAGGACTTTCACTTGATGCTGACGATCTCAGACAACAACTATTCCAAGAGTGACAAAGAAAGTATCAAGGCGTCAAGGATCTCGAGTTGGGCATGTTGGTCATCTGGGATGTCTATGGAGCGGAGGGAGATACACGAAGCTGAGTCACCGAGAATGCTGGTTGAGTATGATAAGAAGGGCATTGACGCTGCGTTTGAAGACGTCAAGATCGTGGAGGTCATCAAGGAGGTGATCAAGGTAGTGGAGAAACCCATTGAAGTGTTCAAGGAAATCGAGAAGCCGATTGAGGTCATCAAGGAGGTCAAAGTCATCAAGTATGTTGAGAAACCGGTCGAGGTTGAGGTCACCAAGTATGTCTTGCAACCCCAGCCGGAACTGAAGAAAATGTCAATACAAACGGATGTCCCGAGACCTACCATCCCTTCCAGTGCTTCAGGGATGCAGGATGCCTTGAGCTCGTCAATTATGCCTCTCACTTATGCTGCCACCCCGAGTGCAGGCATGGGTCTCTACAGGGTTGGGTTGGGTGGACAGCAATTCCCATTCGTACCTGCCTTGCCGCCTCCCTCGGGACCATCGTCACCCAGGCCTGTTACCAATATCAGAGACTCTGTGCTTGCAATGTTCAACGTGATCCGTTCTCGTGTATCTTAGCCCGAGCAACGGCAGTCTATTGAATCCACTAGTGCTGTCATGGCCGACGACTCTGCAAAGCGATTCTGAACATCTTTCAATGTGGTTGACAAGACATGTCTACTGATAATGGCCTTACCCCCTCCTCCGTGTCAACCTCCGACCCCAGCGGCATGCCCCCACCATCGTTTATATCCGAGAGAAAATCCTCAATGACCTCATCTGCTTTGGATGACGTTTCCTCCACCAAGGCCATCATCACCCCCACCGCCCGAACTCATCCAACAGGTGACCACCCCAACGTTTGGTGCAATGCTCTCTGTGGATAACAGAGGGTCATATGGCCCGAGACAGTACGGATCGAGCATGCCTCCTTCATCCATTATCTGACAGCCTCCGTCCATGAGCAGCTTCAGGCCTGCTGCAAACACTGCTGCCCATGCCCATAGCTCGCATCCTCCCACCGGGTAGCCATCATGGAGTGTGGGAGAACGAACACAGTGAACTCTCAAGTACTTCTCTCACTTCGGACTGCAGTGCGCTCTCTTTGCGGTCGTCGATGGCCATCAGATTACAATTTATTCCTGAACTGCGGGCACAAGCAAGGCACATCTGTTATATCTGTCCAGGACGCAGGCCGGACCAGCGGTACGACAGATCCTTCTGTCATCCATGTCATTACTCAAATGATGATCAGAGGGTTCCTATACAAGTATATGAGGCAGGCGATTGGGAAAGGACACAGAGAGAGGCGGCACAAGCAATGCTCTTGGGTG
>JBBPKR010000087.1:0-18979 GCA_038089375.1 Pseudoaustroboletus valens | reverse complement strand
TCCGAGAGCTCCAGCTGTGTGTCTGGATATCGAGACCTTTCCCTCTTGTCTTTGAACTCCAAGGAGCGGTCTCTTCGTGAGCGATTCCTCCTTGGTCTAAGACTCAGAACGCCGCTTCGCGTAACAATGGGGGAGCTATTTCATGGGCATCGAGGAAGCAGGAACTGGTCACGCTCTCAACTACAGAAGCTGAGTATGTCACTGCCACTCATGCAGCTAAGGAAATCATTTGGCTCCATTGCCTCATAAGCGAGCTTTTTGACCCACTCAAATCACCAACCATCCTTTACTCTGATAATCAGTCCACTATCGCTCTTACAAAAGATGGCAATTATCACGCGCACACAAAACACATAGATATCAGGTACCATTTCATCCGTTTCACTATAGATAAAGGGTCTATTCATCTACTTTATTGCCCAACTGATGACATGATTGCTGATACTTTAACTAAAGCCCTTCCTTCTATTAAAGCTAAACATTTTGCCTTCGAACTAGGACTCCGCTCAGTTTGAGGGGGAGTGTTGGATTCATGCTTAGCATTACCTAGTTGATTACGTAATGCGTCGAGCGGACTCATCACCGCTCAACAGACTTAGACCTACCTCAGTTGGTTGCCATACAACCTACTGAGGTAAGACATCATTTACTTACTTCTTTGATACACTACTTATACACCTGTAGGTATATATTTCCTACAGGTGAATACAATATAGTTGGTTGCCATACAACCTACTGAGGTATATATTTCCTATAGATGGGTGGGGTAGAAACCTAGGTGTGAAGAGCACTAGGAAAAGAAAACCTTGATCTTTTGTTACAATCAACCATGATGCATAACGTGTGACATGACCAGTAGCGCAAGTGATGTACCAAGGGGTTACAGTGTCAAGCAGTACCCTTCTCTCACTGGTGTGAGTGACAGCTAGATACTCTAGCAGCCGTGGCAGGAAGTCTCCAAGACTTCCTTTGATGCAGGTGGCATAGGATGAAGTCCTAGAAGCAGGCCTGGAGAGGTTCAGCTCTCACTGACAGAGGTTTCCTACCTAGGGATAGGAGCGGTCCTCGACGATGAGGACAGCAACAATGTTGAGGAAGTCTAAGGCCCAGCTTAGACTAGAGGATAAGGTAGAAAGAATCAGCCAACAGACTTGAAACTATGTGGTATTGTGTAGATCAAGGTTAGAGATACAAGTACGAGAGTGAGGTTTATATAGGGTATCATAACGAGTTCAAGCGGAGCTTGAACTAGTATAGGGCAGGCACTAGTGAGTCATAATGAGTCAGGGATAAGAAAGGAACTATGAGGCTATGCGCAAGAGAGCATAGCCGAGGAGGGCAGTGTCTGTGATAAGAAATGAGTCATAAATAAGTAGCACTGCCTAGAAGGCAGTGGTCAGCATGGGAGATGGTGAGAAACAGAAATAGAAATCCCACTCTACTGGGAAGCAGTCCTGCAAGAGCGCTGCATTCCAATTGTCCTCATTGATAATGGGGGAAAAAGGGGGGGGTATCCTCGACTGTAACATCCCTGAGGTAGAGGAGTATGAGCAGGCTTAGCATTGATCATTCCGCATTGCTCAAGTACTTTCTTTAAATAAGCGTGTTGTTCAAGGGCAATACACTTTCCCTTTTGATGGATATTCATCTGGAGAAACTCAGTAGCATCTCCTAAATCACAGCATTCCCACTTCTTCATAAAAGCAGCTTTGATTTTGTCAACCACAGCTTTTAAGGGGCCACAAAAGATGGCATCATCAACATATATAATCACAAGTACTATGTTTTTTCCTCTGCAATAAATAAAAAGGCCAGCATCTGTCTTGAGATGCTTAAAGCCTAGTTCAGTCATGGATTGATTAAGCACTTTCCACCAGGCTAAGCCAGCTTGTTTAAGCCCATAAAGGGCATGTTTTAACTTTAGGCATTTGCCTTTCATATTTGGGGGCATAAAACCCTCAGGAAATTCCATGTAGATTTCCTCATCTAGTATGCCATAAAAATAGGCTTTTTGTACATTGATTGCAGTCCTATATCATCCATTTAATGCACAAAGTGCATGGACAGCTTGGATAGTCTCAAAATGTACTACTGGGCTGAATATCTGGTCAAAGTCAATGCCTTTGACTTGGGAAAAACCCTTGGCTACTAGTCAGGCACGTTTTCAACCATCAGATTTTTCATCAAAAACCCATCTATTTTCGATGACCTTAGGTCTTTGGGTCTATCGACTACTTCAAAAACATCTCTCTTTTTGAGAGCTTCCTATTATGATCAACCATGATGCGTAATGTGTGACATGACCTAGTAGTGTCAAGTGGTGTACCAAGGGGTTATGGCGTCAAGCGGTACCCTTCTCTCACTGAGGTGAGCAATGGCTAGAGACACTAGCGGCCGTGGCAGGAAGTCCTCAAGACTCCCTTCAACGCAGGTGGCATAGGACGAAGTCCTAGAAGCAGACCTGGAGAGGTTCAGCTCTCACTGATAGAGGTTCCCTACTTAGGGATAGGAGCGGCCCTCAACGATGAGGACGGCAATGACGTTGAGGAAGTCTAAGGCCTGGCTTAGACTAGAGGATGAGGTAAAAGAATCAACCAGCAGACTTGAAACTACATGGTATTGTGTAGATCAAGGTTAGAGATATAAATACAAGAGAGAGGGGTTTAAATAGAGTATGGTAACGAGTTCAAGCTCTGCTTGAACTAGTGTAGGGCAGGCACTATCAAGTCATACCAAGTCAGTGATGTAAAAGGAACTATGAGGCTATGCGCAAGAGAGCATAGCCGAGGAGGGCAGTGTCTGTGACAAGAAATGAGTCATAAATAGTAGCACTGCCTAGAAGGCAGTGGTTGGCACAGGAGATGGAGAGAATCGGAAGTATTGGTGCCACTCCACTGGGGAGCAGTCTTGTGCAAGTGTGGCATTCCAGTCGTCCTTGTTGATCATGGGGGAAAAAGGGGAGGGGGTATCCTTGACCGTAACATTACCTCCATCGTAAGGTTGATGCCCAGCATCAATCCAATTCAGCTCCCCAGCTTCCTTCGGCCCAAGCTCCCCATCCATAGTTGGTGGCCGCATTGATGTTCGGGCAGGGGGAAGGAGGGATATGGGAGGGGGCGCCGCATTGTTCACAGGAGGTAGGGCACCAGGTGCAGGCCCGTTGAGTGTGCCCAGGGGATTGGGCCTCGCAGTAGGGGCAGATGTAGAAGAGGCAATTGATATGGAAATGTCCGTATCGATTGCAGATGAAGCACTGGTGGCGAGTGGCACAGGGAGAAGAGATATCTTGGGAGTTGGAGGGATAGGGAGTTGGGGGCACCACCACGGGTCTGGGAGTATCTGCGGCTGCAAATGGAACATAGGCAGGAGGAGGGGCACGAGGGCGAAGCCCTGCCATGGTTGGGGGGGAGTTTGAGCGAGTCCCATTTCCCAATGTAGGGGTAGGGAAGGAATTACTGGTGACGGCAGGAGGGGGGATGGGGCAAGACCCCCATCGGTGGTAGGTACAATGTACCACGGGAGGGGTTGTGGGAGATAAGGTGGCAGAGGACTCAACATGCGTGGTGTCAGAGTTGGTATTGAGGGTGGGGATGGAGGAGGAGGAGGAGGAGTTGGAGGGCGAGGAGGCAGAGGCAGCCGGCTCGCTGCTACTGTTGCCAGCAACTGGAGTGCTGATGAAGTCGACTCCATCCAGAGGTCCCACAGTGTTGGCTCGTTTAACTCCTCCAGGACCAAGTTGAAAAATGTCCTCTAGGAATTCCTGAAAACACCGGGAGGGAAGGGACTCATTGTCGATGAAGGATTTGACAATGGGGGTGAGGAGACGGTGGAGGAGGGGGAGATCGAGTTGGGTGACTGAGAGATCAAACCCAGCATCGAAGAGGGTATCAAGGAACGTGACTCGAAGTTCAGAGATGATATTGGTAATGAGGGGCAGAGTGTTGGTGGAGTCGGGAGTGAAGGGGTTGGAGTGCTCTGCGATAAGGACAGCTGGCGAGTGCCAGGCGGCCCTGGAGAAAAGGGATCGAAGGCCAGTGAGTTGGAGGTAACTGCTGACGAGGGAGGTGATAATCGGGTCCGACATGAACTCCAAAGTGGTGCGTAATGCAACCAAGGTTTCTCGGTCCTTGAAAAGCGAGGCATAGAGGATGCAATGAGAAGAAGGGATAAGGGAGGCGAGTGCGGTGTGGATGAATGGGTAGGAATGGGGGATGATGGCCATAGGAGATCAAGAGTGGTTTGAGCTCTGCTACAATTTGTTCGCCTTTTTATATGCCAGTAGAATTGTCTTGGCATTAGTAAGGTGGCACTTGGGTTCCCACGTTCGCTCCAAAGCCAGATAACCGGTCCAGTGCATGAGGTACTGCCTCCGTGACGGAGATCCTCGGTGGTTGATGATGGATTCCACGGTAAATTCTTCTTCTGATCTGATAAGTTCAGGTGGAGGTTGGGAGAAGTTGGGTTCATGTTCCGGGGTTTCATTATAGGAGGAAAGAAGGGAGGCATGGAAGACGTCATGGATTCTCCACTGCGGGGAAAGTTTGAGTCGAAATGCCATAGAAGATACTACTTGAGTGATTTCTAGTGGTCCGACTTGCTTAGGGGATAGTTTTCGATTGGGGACTTGGAGTTTCAGGTTCTTGGTGTCAAGCCAGACCTTATCTCTGATGTTCCAGGGTTTAAACTGAGAGAAAACTCACTCTTTCATTTTGAGTTGAGCAAGTTGGTGAGAGGCTTTTGCTTCTTTTTGAGTGGTTTCGAGAAGGGAGAGGCGCTGCTCAAGGGCAGGGATATAGGTTTTCCCGAGTGGCAGATAGGAACAGGGTTCAAATCCGTAAAGGAGGGAGAAAGGGGATTTGTTGGTAGACGAGTGGATGGCGGAGTTATGGGAAAACTCGGCCCAGGGGAGTAGGTCAAGCCATTTCATTGGCTGTTCTTGGCAAAAGATGCGGAGGTGTTACGGTCGAGGATACCCCCTCCCCTTTTTCCCCCGTTATTAATGAGGACAACTGGAATGCCGCGCTCGCACAAGACTGCTCCCCGGCGGAGTGGCACCAATATTTCCATTTCTCGCCATCTCCTGTGCCGACCACTGCCTTCTAGGCAGTGCTACTTATTTATGACTTGTTTCTTGTCACAGACACTGCCCTTCTTGGCTATGCTCTCTTATGCATACCCTCGTAGTTCCTTTTATATCACTGACTCGTTATGACTTGATAGTGCCTGCCCTAAACTAGTTCAAGCGGAGCTTGAACTTGTTACAATATCCTATTTAAACCCCTCTCTCTCATACTTGTATCTCTAACCTTGATCTACACAATACCACATAGTTTCAAGTCTGTTGGTTGATTCTTTCTACCTCATCCTCTAGTCTAAGCCGGGCCTTAGACTTCCTCCATGTCGTTGCCATCCTCGTTGTTGAGGGCCGCTTCTATCCCTAGGTAGGGAACCTCTGTCAGTGAGAGCTGAACCTCTCCAGGTCTGCTTCTAGGACTACGTCTTACGCCACCTGTGTCGAAGGAAGTCTTGGAGACTTCCTGCCATGGCCGCCGTTATCTACAGCCGTTGCCCACCTCAGTAAGAGAAGGGTACCGCTTGACGCTGTAACCCCTTGGTACATCACTTGACACTACTGGTCGTGTCATGTGTTACGCATCATGGTTGATCGTAACAGGAGGTAGGTTTCTAACTCCTGGTTGTAGCATTCGGTTTGCCTGTCAGATTGGAGGTGGTATGCTGTGGAGAGGGCCAAATCGTATCCAGCAAGTTTGACAAGTTCTCTGGCAAACGTGGAGGCGAATTGTGGGCCACGATCAGATATGAGTTTGTCATGGAGACCGAAACATTTGAATACATGGTGGAAGAAGAGGTCAGCAATGCCGGCAGCGTCAATGGTTTTGGAGCAAGGGGCGAGAATTACCCCCTTACTGAGGCCATGGTCGACCACAACCATAATAGAATCATGGCCACAGACCAGGGGAAGGTCGGTGATAAGATCCACCAAAAGGTGAGCAAAGGGGCAGGAGGTGTGGATCGCCAGCGGAACGGACAGGGGAACGGTGGGATGGGTTTGCACTTTATTAGCCTGGCAAATGGCACAACCGGCGACGTATTTCTGGACAAAGGTCGCCATACCAGGCCACCAGTAGTCCTTGGAGAGGAGGGCAAGAGTACAGAGGTGGCCACCATGACCACCAGAGGGGGAACCGTGGGCGTCCTCGACCAGGCGAGAACGTGCAGGATCCGGGACATATAACCGGAAACAGACATAGAGTCGTCCCTCCGAATAGGTCCAGTCCACAGGCGATGAACGGAGCGGAAGGGAAGGGGATTCTGAGTGGAGTTCCTTCAGGTAGGTGAGGACAAGGGGGTCGGACGGGAAGGACTTCTTAATCTGCTCCGCGAGAGAAAGGTCGATAGAATTAATATGATGCACAAAGGTATCATCTGGTAAGAGCTGAACATCAGCATTGTCTAAGGAGGTATCCACGGAGTCCTTCCGAGACAGGGCATCCGCAGGACCCATCTGAGTTCCGGGGACAGCACGATAGGACAAGTCAAAGTCCTGGAGAAAGAGGAGCCAGTGCGCCTGGCGCCGGGAGAGTTTACGAGGGTCCTTGAAGTAGGTGAGATTTTTGTGATCCGTAAGAATCGTGACAGGGTGGGCGGAACCCATAAGGTATTGCCGCCATTCCTCAAGACCGTGGATGACCGTGAGAAGTTCGCGATCATAGATGTCGTAGTTTCACTCCGCCGGGGAGAACGACCAGGAGAGGTATCCGCACAGGTGGAGGTCTCCGTTGGAATCGGGTTGCATCAGCACCCCTCCAGAGGCTGTTAAAGAAGTGTCCGTCATGAGAGTAAAGGGTTTGGAGGTGTCCGGAAAAGCCAAGACTGGCTTGGACAGGAAGGCCTGATGGAGTGACGCTACAGCAGAGTCACAGGCTGGGGACCAGGCGAAGGAAACACTCTTCTTCGTCAGGTTGATAAGGGGTCGCGCAATATCCGAGAAGGACAGGATAAAGCACCAGTAAAAGTTGCAGAAGCCAAGGAATGACTGGACTTCTTTAATGGAGGAGAACGGGGCAGACCAGTCTGCGATGGCTCTTAGTTTGGTTGGATCCATTTTAACTCCCTCGCCACCGACGACCATACTGAGGTATTCCACCTCCTTGGCCGAGAAGGTACATTTCTCAAGTTTGAGGTACATGGAAAGTTCGCGGATGCATTGAAGTACTTTGCACACCCGTTCCTCGTGGAGGGAAGGATCGGTGATGGAGTGGATGAGGAGGTCATCCATATAAATGATCAACCATCCTTCAGCAATATAATCACCAAAGTGATCATTCATGAAACGTTGAAATGTTGCTGGCGAATTACACATGCCAAAGAACATTACGTTGGGCTCAAAGAGGCCGAGGGGGGTGATGAATGCCGCCTTCCAGCGGTCCTCCTTTTTGATCAGGATGTTATTGTATCCCCATCGTACGTCAAACTTTGTGAAGAGGGAAGAACCCTTAAATTTGTCGATGAGATCGGAGATGAGGGAAAGGGGATACATGTTCTTGATCGTGTGGGAGTTAAGGTATCGATAGTCCTGGCAGGGACGAAGTTTTTTGCCATCCTTTTTCTGGACAAAGAAGAAGGGCGACACTTGTGGGGACTTAGAAGGGGAAATCTTTCCAGATCTCAAGTTTTCATCAATGAACTCCTGACAGGCTTTGAGTTCAGCCTGGTTGAGCGGGTAGTTCTTTGCCCTTTTTGGGATAAAAGAGTCAGAGAGTTCGATCGTATGATCATACGGTCAGGACGGGGGCAATTTGGTGGTGCCTTCTTCAGAAAATACATCGGAGAAGGAGGAGTAGGCATCAGGGAGGGTAACTGCCTCCGAGCCAGCTTGTTGGGCAATAGTGGTGAACAACGTGGTCCATGCCAGCTCCACAAATGGTGGAGAACCAGGAGTGTTCAGCATAGAACGTCTGAGGAGTCCTTTACGATTTAGAGGTGTTGAGTAGCGTAGATATTTGTTGTAAAGGCTCCGAGAGATGTCGGCTTCCTCTCCTTTACCGAGGAAGTTGGCAAGGTAGCGCTGATGGTGAGACCGGGGATAATCATCCCGAGTATTATTGTAGTCTTCTGGGGAAAGCTCCACTTTCCCGTCCTGCCATGAGATCTTTGGGTTCATTCATTTCAGCCATGGGAGGCCTAGAAGGAGGTCGTCCTTGCCCTGTCCTAGGACAAGGAACATTCATTATTCTATAATGCCGCCATAGTCAATGACTAGTTGAGCTTTATGGGTGATGTTGCCAGCTTTGTTGAGAGTACCGTCAACGTTCTGGGCTTTAATGGGTCGAGGAAGGGGGGATGTGGGGATGTGGTATTGATCGATGATGTGACGATTGATGAAGCATCCAGTAGCTCCACTATTGATCAATGTGGTGATGCCGACGTTTTGCTCCGGATTCTTGCTGGAAATAATGGTGACTGGAAGGCAAATAGAACTAGCCTTCATTCCAGCAATAAATACAGGAGCAATCGTAACCGAGGGTCCAGACGCCGGTCCTGCCCCCCCTTCTAAAAATCCTTCCTGGTTTGGATGAGGTCAGAGGCATCATCTTCGAGAAGATGAATGTCTTCGACTTCATATATCATCCTAGGATTATCTTCGGCGGCTTCCCAGATGGAGTTCCCATCTTCGTCTTTGGCAGGATCGAACACAGCGTCAATCGCTTTGATGAGTTGTGCCTTGTCATATCCTTTAGACTTGGCAATCATGTCATACGGGTCAACATTGACCATGACATCTTTGTGGGTAGAAGGTGGAGTGGTAGCTTGTACCATCCGTACTTGGACCATCAAGGTCGAAGTCCGCTTCTTAACGTTGGGGCTATACCCTGGGTGACGTTTGGTAGAACAACCTTGCTTCTTACAAATGAAGCATCTCTTTTCTCTGAATAGATGGGCTCGCTCTCCAGGTTCGAGAGTGAGGCGGTCTACGTCCATGGTGTTGGGATCCTGCCAGGAGGAAGATCCTTCGTAGGAAGTATGGGGTCCGCGTCGGAGTAATCAGATTCGTTTGAGTCCTCCTTCGATCTCGGATGCCTTGGTGAAGAGTTCCTCAATGGTTTTAGCAGTTTTGAGGATCCTGGAGAGTGTAAGCTGCTCTGCAATCTTGCTATCTAAGCCTCTGAGGAACCATTCCGAGAGGGCGTGGACATCGGTGATCTGAGATCAGGTGGAGAGAAGGGAAAAGTTGGAGATAAACTTTTCAAATCCTTTGGGGTCGCAGGTATCCTGGTTTAGGGATTCGAGTTTGACATGGGCTTGGGAGGCCGAGTCGTATAGGGAGAAGGTTGTCAAGAAAGAGTCACTGATCTTCTTGAGGGTAAACTGGTCGTCTGACACTTTGTCAATGACGATCTTGGTGAGCCAAGACTCAGCAAAGGCTTTTTCACGGCCTTTGGTCATTTGGTTGAGGAGTACCACCACCTTGGTGGACTCCGTCCAATGGTTATGAAGGGCAAGGTAAGCCCTCATTGCTAGCAGCCATCTGGTAGCGTCCTGCGGCTCACCGGAAAACTCTTCGGGGAGGGCAGCTTTGATTTTAGAGGTCATAGTGGTGGGGATGGGGGTGGGTTCATCGATATCCTTGAGAGGTATGGGATAGGAGGCAGCTAGTGTTCTGAGGGCAGCAGAGATGGTGGAGCTAATGTGGTCTCTGCTGGCATTGTCTAATGGGGGAAGGGTAGTATCTTCTCCTTCGTCTTCTTCATCTTTTCCATCAGCATCTCCTTCGTTTGCTTCCTCCTCAGGTGGTAGTAACACTGAGGTAGGGGCACATGGAGTAGAGCAGTTGGATGGTGGAAGAGGAGAGGTGTGGGGGCGGGGGGAAGACTGAAAAGGATTTTCCCAAGGGCAAGCAGAGGGGTTGGTAGGTCCGGCTCCAGAGATTTGACGAGACATGATGATGACGAGGTGTTGCTCAACTTAGAGCAACAGGGATGAAGACTGGTGGGGTAGACACCTAGGCATAGAGAGCACTAGGAAAAGATAACCTTGATCTTTTGTTACGATCAACTGTGATGCATAACGTGTGACATGACCTAGTAGTGTCAAGTGGTGTACCAAGGGGTTACAGCGTCAAGCGGTACCCTTCTCTCACTGAGGTGAGCAACGGCTAGAGACACTAGTGGCCGTGGCAGGAAGTCCTCAAGACTCCCTTCGACGCAGGTGGCATAGGACGAAGTCCTAGAAGCAGACCTGGTGAGGTTCAGCTTTTACTGATGGAGGTTCCCTACTTAGAGATAGGAGTGGCCCTCGATGATGAGGACGGCAATGACGTTGAGGAAGTCTAAGGCCTGGCTTAGACTAGAGGATGAGGTAAAAAAATAGGGTATGGTAACGAGTTCAAGCGGAGCTTGAACTAGTGTAGGGCAGGCACTATCAAGTCATACCGAGTCAGTGATGTAAAAGGAACTACGAGGCTATGCGCAAGAGAGCATAGCTGAGGAGGGCAGTGTCTGTGACAAGAAACAAGTCATAAATAGTAGCACTGCCTAGAAGGCAGTGGTTAGCACAGGAGACGGAGAGAATTGGATGTATTGGTGCCACTCCACTGGGGAGCAGTCTTGTGCAAGTGCGGCATTCCAGTCGTCCTCATTGATCACGGGGGAAAAAGGGGAGGGGGTATCCTTGACCATAACACTTCCAATTCAGTGAGACAGGCTTGTCGCCAAATCTCTTGCTGATCTTTGGAAAGTTGCAGAATGTCCTTATAGGTCCAATCACAATAATCAGGCTTGGTATCCTGGACAGGAAAAGCCTTGGAGCAGAGAAACAAAATCAAAGCATCTCCCTCTTCCTGCACTAGGTGCTCCACATCATCTTCAGAAGGAGTAGGAGAGGGGAGCATAGCACCAGGAGGATTGGGTGAGTTTGAAGGGCCAGGTTTATTATCCACCAGTTCCTTCCACTTGGACATTCGCTCAACATCTTTGACCTGCTTGGTGGGATGCTTATCTTCACCATATACATTGCCTGATTGTGGAGGAACTCTATGAGAACACTGTGGGCGCTCAGGCAAGGGAGGTGGGACAGCTGGAGGTGGTTGGTGATTTGGAGGTGTATGTGGTCAAGTTGGAGGATGTGGTTGGCTCCCAGTAGAAGAGGAATCATTCTCAGAGGAGGATGAGCTAGAATCAGACAGAAGTCCAGCAGAGGAGGAACATCTTGATGAGAGGGTCTAGGATCACTCAAAGGCTTATGAGGCCGAGCAATCTTGCATCTGGGGAAAAGATTCTCATCAAACACTGCCTTAAAGATAGTGTGAAGAGATCCAGATGGTTTTATGAAAAGGAAATTTCCCTCATGTTCAGTGGATGCACCAAGATAAATCATGAGTTGTGACTTAGATGCCAGCTTTCCAGGCCTGATATCAGCAGGGAGGTGAGCATAAGCACTGCAGCCAAAAACTCTCAAATGACTTATGGAAGGTTTCTCCCCAGAAAGTGGTTCTGTTACAATCGACTGTAATATGTAATGTGTGACACAACCAGTAGTGTCAAGTGATGTACCAAGGGGTTACAGCGTCAAGCGGTACCCTTCTCTCACAGGAGTAAGCGATGGCTAGAGGCACTAGCGGTCGTGGCAGGAAGTCCCTGAGACTTCCTTCAATGCAGGTAGCATAGGACAAAGTCCTAGAAGCAGACCTGGTGAGGTTCAGCTCTCACTGACAGAGGTTCCCTACCTAGGGATAGAAGTGGTCCTCAACGATGAGAATGGCAATGACATCAAGGAAGTCTAAGGCTCGGCTTAGACTAGAGGATGAGGTAGAAAGAATCAACCAACAGACTTGAAACTATGTGGTATTGTATAGATCAAGGTTAGAGATACAAATATGGGAGAGAGAGGTTTAAATACTGTATCGTAACGAGTTCAAGCGGAGCTTGAACTAGTGTAGGGCAGGCACTATTGAGTTATAACGAGTCGGTGATATAAAAGGAATTACGAGGCTATGCGCAAGAGAGCATAGCCGAGGAGGGCAGTGTCTGTGACAAGAAACAAGTCATAAATAAGTATCACTGCCTTAGAAGGCAGTGGTCAGCACAGGAGACAGCGAGAAATGGAAGTATTGGTTCCACTCTGCCAGGGAGCAGTCTTGGGCAAGCGCGGCGTTCCAGTCATCCTCATTAATGATGGGCGAAAAAGGGGAGGGGGTATCCTCGACTGTAACATTACCTCCGTTGTAAGGTTGATGCCCTGGATCAATCCAACTCAGCTCCCCAGCTGCCTTCGGCCCAAGCCCCCCATCCGTAGTTGGTTGCCGCGTTGATATTTGGGCAAGGGGTGGGAGGGATGTGGGAAGGGGCTCCACATTGTTCGCAGGAGGTGGGGTGCCACGTGCAGTCCCGTTGAGTGTGCCCAGGAGATCAGGCCTCACAGTAGGGGCAGATATAGAAGGGGCAATTGATATGGAAATGTCTGTATCAATTGCAGACAAAGCACCAGTGGCGAGTGGCCCGGGGTGAAGAGACATCCTGGAAGTTGGAGGGTTAGGGAGTTGGGGGCGCCACCACGGATCGGGGAACATCTGCGGCTGCAGATGGAACATAGGCGGGAGGAGGGGCACAAGGGTGAAGCCCTGCCACGGTTGGGGGGGAGTTTGGGCGAGTCCCATTTCCCAATGTAGGGGTAGGGGAGGAATCACTGGCGATGGTGGGCGGGGGGATGGGGCGAGACCCCCGTCTGCGATAGGCACGACGTACCGCGGGAGGAGTTGCGGCAGATATGTATGGTGGCGGAGGACTCGACATGCGTGGTGTTGGAGTCAGTGTTGAGGGCAGGGACAGAGGAGGAGTTGGAGGACGAGGGGGTGGGGGAGCTGGCTCGCTGCTACTGTTGCCAGTAGTTGTAGAGCCGGCGGTGTTGACTCCATCCAAAGGTCCCACAGAGTGGGCTTGTCGAACTCCTCCAGGACCAAGTTGAAAAAGGTCCTCCAGGAATTCCTGAAAACGCCGGGAGGGAAGGGACTCGTTGTTGATGAAGGATTCAACAATGGGGGTGAGGAGGTGGTGGAGGAGGGAGAGATTGAGTTGGGCGACGGAGAGATCAAACCCCGCGTCGAAGAGGGCGTTGAGGAATGTGACTTTAAGTTCAGAGATGACATTGGTAATGAGGGGGAGAGTATTGGTGGAGTCTGGGGAGAAGGGATTGGAGTGCTCGGCGATAAAGATACTTGGCGAGTGCCAGGCGGCCTGGGAGAAAAGGGATTGAAGGCCAGCGAGTTGGAGGTAACTGCTGACGAGGGAAGTGATGATCGGGTCCGATGTGAACTCCGAAGTGGTGCATAATGCAACCAGGGCTTCTCGGTCTTCAACAAGCGAGGCATAGAGAACGCAATGGGAGAAAGGAGTAAGACAGGCGAGTGCGGCGTGGATGGATGGGTAGGAATGAGGAATGATGGCCATAGGAGAACAAGAGTGGTTTGAGCTCCACTACAATTTGTTCTCCTTTTTATATGCCAGTAAAATTGTCTTGGCATTAGTAAGATGGCGTTCGGGCTCCCACGTTCGTTCTGAAGCTGGATAGCCAGTCCAGTGCACAAGGTACTGCCTCCGTGATGGAGATTTGCAGTGATTGATAATGGATTCCACAGTAAATTCTTCTTCTGATCCAATAAGTTTGGGCGGAGGTCGGGAGAAGTTGGGTCCGTGTTCCAGGGTCTCGTTATAGAAGGAAAGAAGGGAGGCGTGGAAGACATCGTGGATCTTCCATTGTGGGGGAAGTTTGAGTCGGAATGCCACAGAGGACACTACTTGAGTGATTTCGAGCGGTCCGACATGTTTCGGGGAGAGTTTCTGGTTGGGAACTTGGAGTTTTAGGTTCTTGGCATCAAGCCAGACCTTATCTCCGACGTTCCAGGGTTTAAACCGGGAGAAGACCCGCTCTTTCATTTTAAGTTGGGCGAGTTGATGCGAGGCTTCTGCTTCTTTTCAAGTGGTTTCGAGAAGGGAGAGGCACTGCTCAAGAGCGGGGATATAGGTTTTCCCGAGTGGTGGATAGGAACGGGGTTCGAATCCATAGAGGAGGGAGAATGGGGATTTGTTGGTAGAGGAGTGGACGGCGGAGTTATGGGAAAACTCGGCCTAAGGTAGTAGATCAAGCCATTTCATAGGCTGACCTTGACAGAAGATGCAGAGGTAGGTTTCTAACTCCTGGTTATAATGCTCCGTTTGGCCATCCGATTGGGGATGGTAAGCTGTGGAGAGGGCTAAATCGTATCCTGCAAGTTTCGCAAGTTCCCTAGCAAATGTGGAAGCAAATTGTGGCCCTCGATCCGAGATGAGTTTATCGTGGAGGCTGAAGCATTTGAATACATGGTGGAAGAAAAGGTCGGCCATGCCAGCAGCGTCGATGGTTTTGGAGCAAGGGGCAAGAATTACCCCCTTACTGAGGCCATGGTTGACCACAACCATAATAGAATCATGGCCGCAGACCGGTGGGAGGTCGGTGATGAGGTCCACCAAGAGGTGGGCGAATGGACAGGAGGTGTGAACGGCCAACGGGACTGAAGGGGGAACTGTGGGGTGGGTTTGCACTTTATTAGCTTGGCAAACGGCACACCCAGCAATGTATTTCCGGACAAAAGTAGCCATACCAGGCCACCAATAGTCCTTGGAGAGGAGAGCGAGGGTACGCAGGTGACCACCATGGCCACCAGAAGGGGAACCATGAGCATCCTTGACCAGTCGAGGACGGGCAGGGTCCAGGATGTACAACCGGGAGCGGAAATAGAGTCAGCCATCCGAATAAGACCAATCCGCAGGGGACGAATGGAGAGGCAGAGAAGGGGATTCCGAATGGAGTTCCTTCAGATAGGTGAGGACGAGAGGGTCGGACGGGGAGGATTCCTTAATTTGCTCTGCCAGTGAGAGGTCAATGGAGTTGATATGATGCACAAAGGCATCATCAGGGAGTAGTTGGACATCCGCGTTGTCGGAGGAGGTATCCATGGAATCCTTCCAGGATAGGGCATCTGCAGGACCCATCTGGGTGTCCAGGACAGCATGATAGGACAAATCAAAGTCCTGGAGGAAAAGGAGCCAACGCGCCTGGCGCCGGGAAAGCTTGCGAGGATCTTTGAAGTAAGTGAGGTTCTTGTGATCCGTAAGAACCGTGACAGGGTGGGCGGAACCCATCAGGTATTGCTGCCATTCTTCAAGACCATGGATGACAGCGAGAAGTTCTCAGTCATATATATCGTAGTTCTGTTCCGCCGGGGAGAAGGAACAGGAGAGGTAACCACATGGGTGGAGGTCCCCATTGGAATCGGGTTGCATCAGTACACCTCCGGAGGCTGTTAGAGAGGTGTCCGTCATAAGGGTGAAGGATTTGGAGGTGTCCAGAAAAGCCAACACTGGCTTGGACAGGAAGGCCTGACGAAGTGATGCCACCGCGGCATCACAGGCCGGGGACCAGGTGAAGAAAACACTCTTCTTCGTGAGGTCAATAAGATATCGAGCGATATCGGAGAAGGAGGGGATAAAGTGATGGTAGAAGTTGCAGAAGCCGAGGAACGATCAGACTTCCTTAACTGAGGAGAAAGGAGCCGACCAGTCAGTGATCGCCTTGAGTTTGGTCAGATCCATCTTGACTCCCTCACTGCTAACGACCATGCCCAGATACTCCACTTCTTTAGCCGAGAAGGTACACTTCTCAAGTTTGAGGTACATGGAGAGCTCGTGAATGCACTGGAGGACTTTGCGCACGTGTTCCTCGTGGAGAGAGGGGTCGGTGACGGAGTGGATGAGGAGGTCGTCCATATAAATGATCAACCATCCCTCAGCGATATAATTGCCGAAGTGATTATTCATAAAACATTGGAATGTTGCCGGCGAATTACACATGCCAAAGAACATGACGTTAGGCTCAAAGAGGCCCAGGGGAGTGATGAATGCCACCTTCCAGTGGTCTTCCTTTTTGATCAAGATGTTGTTATATCCCCATCATATGTCAAACTTTGTGAAAAGGGAAGAACCCTTAAATTTGTTGATGAGGTCAGAAATGAGAGGAAGGGGGTACGCGTTCTTGATTGTGTGGGAATTAAGGTAGTGATAGTCCTGGCAAGGGTGAAGCTTTTTGCTATCCTTCTTCTGGATGAAGAAGAAGGGGGACACCTGTGGGGACTTGGAAGGGGAAATCTTTCCAGATTTCAAGTTTTCATTGACAAACTCCTGGCAGGCTTTGAGTTCAGGCAGATTAAGGGGATAGTTCTTCGCTCTTTTCGGGATAAAAGAGTTGGAGAGTTCGATCATGTGATCATACGGTCGGGGTGGGGGTAACTTGGTGGTGCCTTCTTCAAAAAACATGTCGGAGAAGGAAGAGTAGGCGTCAGGGAGGGTGACCGCCTCCGAGCCAGCCTGTTGGGCAATAGTGGTGGACAATGTAGTCCGGGCGAGTTCCACAAACGGTGGAGATCCAGGAGCGTTCAACATAGAACGTCTGAGGAAACCTTTACGATTTGGAGGCATTGAGTAGCGTAGATATTTGTTGTAAAGGCTCCGAGAGATGTCGGCTTTCTCTCCTTTGCCAAGGAAATTGGCGAGATAGTGCTGGTGGTGAGACCAGGGATAATCATCCCAAGTATTATTGTAGTCTTCTGGGGAAAGCTCCACTTTCCCATCCCACCATGAGATCTTGGGATTCATCGATTTCAGCCAAGGGAGGCCTAGAAGGAGGTCGTCCTTGCCCTGTCCAAGGACAAGGAACGTTCATTGTTCCATGATGCCGCCATAGTCAATGACTAGTCGAGCTTTGTGGGTAATGTCACCAGCTTTGTTGAGAGTACTGTCAACATTCTGGGCTTTAACGGGTCAAGGAAGAGGGGAAGTGGGGATGTGGTGTTGATCAATGATGCAATGATTGATGAAGCATCCAGTAGCTCCACTATCGATCAGCGTGGTGATGCCAATGTTTTCCTCCGGATTCTTGCTGGAAATAATGGTGACTGGAAGGTGAATAGAACTAGCCTTCATTCCAGCAATAAATACAGGAGCAATCGTAACCAAGGGTCCAGACGCCAGTCCTGGCCCCCCTTCTAAAAATCCTTTCCAGTTTGGATGAGGTCCAAGGCATCATCTTCAAGAAGATGAATGTCTTCGACTTTGTATACCATCCTTGGATCATCTTCATCGGCTTCCCAGATAGAGTTCCCGTCTTCGTCTTTAGCAGGATCAAACACAGCGTCGATTGCTGTAAAGTTCCTACATAATTTGCCTGAGGGATGCTAGGGGATGCAAGATCAGAAGTCCTGAGCAACATAAGGGTAAGGGGGAGCGAGTATGATCGCCCCAAAAGGGACTCTAATGGATGGGTAAGTCGATGAAGAAGACCTCTGAGCTCTTTCAGAGTAGGCCGGAGAGAGGAAGACAAGACCAGGCATGAGACCTTTGGAGACCGGAAGGCCAGTCTGAGGAGGAGCGTTAGACGATGCGGTGGGAGCGACGAGTAGATCGAGAAGAATGTGGACAGTGGTCGTTGACAGTGACGGTAACGGTAATGGTACAGTAGAATCGGTCATAGTGAGCCAAAAGGGAGCTTTTTCTTCCAAAAACCTAAGTACAAACATTTATAGTCTGGGTATGCCCGGACCCTTAACTATGACCTAGCGAACTCTAGCGAAGTCAAGTGAGAACCGAAGGACGGAACGGAAACGTTTCAGCTATGATAGCCAATCAATACTAAGTAAGACCCGATAGAGCTGGTCGGTTCAGTAACCAAGGACATGTTGTGATTCATAGGAAATGGAAAGGAAAATGATAGGTAACAAGGGGAAGTCAAAATGTTAGAAGGTAAAAGAAACAGACAGGTAGACCGGGTGGACTGATAGAGGTCGGGCACCGGTCTTCAATGGTCTCCCCCCGGGAATTGGGGTGGAGTGCGAAACGGGTGTAATGGAAGATAAGAGGGGTATGTAAAGGGATATGATAATGAGCGATACAACCGTAGAGACGTACCGGTCTCTACATCGCTTTGATGAGTTGTGCTTTGTCATAACCTTTTGACTTGGCAATCATGTCGTATGGGTCGATGTTGACCACAACATCTTTAGGGGTAGAAGGTGGAGTGGTAGCCTATACCATCTGTACTTGGACCATCGAGGTCGAAGTCCGCTTCTTAACGTTGGGGGTATACCCAGGGTGACGTTTGGTAGAACATCCTTGCTTCTTACAAATGAAGCATCTCCTTTCTCAGAATAGACAGGCTCGCTCTCCGGGTTCAAGAGTGAGGCGATCTACATCCATAGCATTGGGATCCCGTTGGGAGGAAGATCCTCCATAGGAAGCGTGGGAACCGCATCGGAGTAATCGGATTCGTTTAAGTTCTCCTTCGATCTCAGATGCTTTGGTGAATAGTTCCTCGACGGTTTTAGCAGTTTTGAGGATCCTGGAGAGCATAAGCTGCTCCGCAATCTTGCTATCTAAACCTCTGAGGAACCATTCTGAGAGGGCGTGGATATCAGTGATCTGCGATCGGGTGGAGAGGAGGGAAAAGTTGGAGATGAACTTTTTGAATCCTTTGGGGTCGCGGGTATCCTGATTTAGGGATCCAAGTTTGACACGAGCTTGGGAGGCCAAGTCGTATGGAGAGAAGGTTGTCAAGAAAGAGTCACTGATCTTCTTGAGGGTAAATTGGTCGTCTGGCACCTTGTCGACAACTGTTACGGTCGAGAATACCCCCTCCCCTTTTTCCCCCGTCATTGACGAGGACGACTGGAACGCCGCGCTCGCACAAGACTGCTCCCCGGCAGAGTGGCACCAATACTTCCATTTCTCGCCCTCTCCTGTGCCCTCTCCTGTGCCGACCACTGCCTTCTAGGCAGTGCTACTTATCTATGACTCGTTTCCCATCACAGACACTGCCCTCCTCGGCTATGCTCTCTTGCGCATAGCCTCGTAGTTCCTTTTATATCCACTGACTC
>JBBPKR010000084.1:0-19220 GCA_038089375.1 Pseudoaustroboletus valens | reverse complement strand
GCCCTGAAAGAGTGGCGACAATACCTCCTCGACGCACAAGAGCCATTCCAGATACTCACTGATCACAAGAATCTGGAATATTTTAAGAAACCACAAGATCTTTCGCGTCGACAGGCGCGGTGGCACCAAATCCTACAAGAATACCACTACACCCTAGCCCACCACCCTGGAAAGACAAATCCCACAGATCCTCTGTTCCGGAGGCCAGACTTTGAGAGGGGGGTGGACACTGACAATAAAAATGTCACAGTCTTTCCCGAACTCAATAGAGCTTCCAACGCCTCCTTGATCGAAGAAAGGGTCTCTAAACTACAGGGAAGACTCGAAAAGTTCGCACTCGAAGGTCTTGGAAGATCCGACACTCCCTGGCACCGTAAAGATAATATAGTCTATTACGGCACCAAGCTCTATATTCCCCATGACGCCAAACTTCGAGAAGACATCATCATCCTTCACCACGACCATCCTATCACCGGTCACCCCGGCCAAAGGAGAACCACCGATCTCATTGCCAGCCGCTACCACTGGCCATCCCTAAGAAAGGACGTCAAGGCCTTTGTCGAAGGTTGCGACACTTGCCAACGGGTTAAGGCAAAAAGAAAAGTAACCCAACTCCATCCTCATTCCCCCGCTGATGTCCCTTGGGAAACCATTTCCATCGACATCATCGGTCCCCTTCCCGAATCTCAAGGAAAGGACGCCATCTTAACCGTGGTCGATACCTTCTCCAAGACGATTCACCTCTTTCCAATCTTCAGCTCTATCTCCAGTGAAGGAATAGCCCGCATTTACAGGGATCAGATCTTCAAGTTGCACGGATCGCCAAAGAAGATCATCTCTGATCGCGGACCACAGTTTGTTTCCTCCTTCATGACAGCGTTTTGTCAACTCCTCCAGATCGAGCAAAATCCGTCCATGGCCTACCACCCTCAAACCGATGGACAAACCGAAAGATTTAATGCTCAAGTGGAGCAATATTTAAGAATCTACACTAATCATCGGCAATCCAACTGGGTGGAATGGCTCCCCCTTGCCGAATTCTCCCATAACTCCTCCATTTCCTCTGCGACACGCGAAACCCCTTTCCTGCTCAATTACAGGCAAAACCCTTCCATTACCACCTCGCAGAGAAAAGAGTCTGCAAATCGAAACACTTCAGTGATGGAATTCATTGAAAAGATGAAGAGTATCCATGCGACGGCCAAGTTAGCCTTAGGGCATGCCGCAGCAGATATGAAGAGATACCATGATCGGAAGGCTAGGCCACCGAAGGAGTATCAACCTGGAGATCTCGTGTTGGTAGAAGCAACCAACATTCGCACGGAACGTCCGACGAAGAAGCTGGACAATAAGCGTTATGGCCCCTTCAAAGTTATCAAGAAGGTGGGCCCGGCGTCTTACCAGCTCAAGTTAGACCCACGTTGGTGTTCCATCCACCCCGTTTTCAACGAATGTCTCCTACACCCCTACGTCAAAGGGGCTTACCCTTCACAACAGAAAGCGCCTCCACCTCCTCCGGTCATCGTTTCAGGAGTCGCCGAAATGGAAGTCGACGAAATTCTTGATTTCAGATTACGACACAATGAAGTCGAATACCTGGTCAAGTGGAAAGGATTCTCTAGGGAAGAAAACAAGTGGAAGACCTCCAAGGAGCTCGTCAATGCACCGGAAGCAGTCAAAAGCTTCCATCGCCTCCATCCTGCCGCTCCTCGTCCTCAGAAGACCCTCAAATTGAGGCGAGAAATCACACTCCCCAACGAGCTGGTATGTGACTGCGATTCATGCTCTGGAACTCCCCTCTTCTTCACAAACGACTTCCAATCCTTCGCCAAATCCCTTACTCGACTCCCTTCATCTCTTTTCGAAATCCCGGTTGCCGTGGACGTCAACCCTTGAAAGGGGGGTAATGTCAGAACTCTAGACTTTTACATAATCTATATCACGTGACTCTACGTCATAGGCTCACTCAGCAGCTTACAGATCATTTCCAATGCTGACTGATACCTTACCAAGCACTACGTCATAGCTTACTCACATAGGTCTTAGGGTTATTCCTAGTAGTATATAAGACCAGCTGTATCGTAGCTACTCTCCAGTTTCAGAATAGTCATTCATTCACTCTTATCCCCTTTGGCTCACTTCTAGCCTTAGGCCTTTTGTGTTGGTCCTGACACTATGTCAGCGTACAATCTAACCGTCTATGGGATGGAACAAACAAGGATGAATAGATCAGACTCGATGACGAGAGGGACCTGGTGACAACATGTACTTCTTGTAATGCAGCGCAAGGTGACTAGATCGTTTTGCAAACTCTGATTAGCTCAAGGTCATGCTAACCCATGGCTCGGCTCATACGTTCCGCAGTATACTGCACCTTGGTATGTCATATTTGGCTAGGCCACTTCGGTTCGCATGCTGACGATTTCACCCTGGCGTCGTTTAGCGAACCTGTCGCTAATCGATGGGGCAAATGGTCAGATTCAGAGCAAAGTGCAAACAGACGTAGTACACAAACTGAACCAAACTAGTCCAAGTAGAAACAAGGGCATCGGGTGCTGTTATCCATGACGCGACATCGATTTATCCATTTCCAGGGGAGGAGCGCGCAGGCGGACAGTAGTCATACCCTACCCTTACTGGCTGGCGCTATATTGTGTAGCAGAGTCGTTTGTTGTTCATCTACTCCCTAGCTTGGCTTCACTTCGATTTTGTCCCTATGGTAATGTCCCGCATGCTCATCGCCAGGGCATCCACACCGGGCAGCTCGTTTTCTCTGGTGATTGATACGTTTCTCTGCCGCAATCGCCCAATACTTGTACGTTGCCTTGTGTTAACCTCGATGCTCACCTCAATATACTTTTTTGCGCCTTTGGGCTGGTCAAGTTATTTCGTGTGTCCTTCTGGACAATGTGTATTGCCATCCATTGCGTGCCCAGTGCCTTGCTCCGTCTTCACAGGTTCCTTGTCAGGGTGCGTTCGTCTGTGACTCTGTGCTGAGGCTCTTCGGCTTCTTGTGTGCCCCAGGCCGTGCTTGGCATTGGGCTGCTGTTTCATCTGCCCTTTCTACATCTATCGGTGCCTGCAACCAACTCCATACTTGGTGCTTTGTCGTTGGCACTGTTGGTCAACTCGTAACCTCGTCACTCTCCCTCCAGCGATTCAATCACAAATATACACTTCCATGACCAAGCATCGCGCACTGTCACGTCACCGTTTCCCATGTCTTGACACTTTGACGCTTGCCGTCTGATTTCCATTCCCTTTCGCGGCTCGGTTTCATTACATTTGCACTTGAGCGTTCGTTACGCGGAACCCCCTTTGAAGCCTGACTGTTCAAACCTGTTTGTACAGGTCCCTCGTGCCACACTGGTTCTCGCAATCAAACCTCAGATCTTCAGATCAGAGTCATGCCAAAACCACCTTGCCGACACCATGAATAACCCGTAATGCATAGCCGGCGACATGAGGTTCCTCCACGTTTGAAATTTGAAGCTGAATCCCTATCTCAACACGAGTCGGGTGCTGACGTTGCCGCCCTCCAAAGCCTACAGTGTGAGTCACTCAAGGGCAGCATCTCTGCCGAAGGCTTAGTTTTGTGCCAAACAGTCTTAGATTAAAACTTTAGATGGAAATATGGTCAAATTAGCGAAGTTCTGCATTCTTGAAAATCACCTGATTACATAATCATTCACTTTTGTGATTTAGTGGTGCAACCAAAACCAAAACTTAAGAGACATGACCTGCCCGACAAAAAGACAGAAGCAGGCCAAGCATCAAAGAGCCTCCAGTGCAAAAGCATGGCTTTATAGAGAGCCTTTTGGAAGTCTCCCTTGATCCAAGTTATCTCCCAGATTTAGATATTGAAAGTCAATCTGATACCAACTCACTCAGGTCCAGTGAAATTTCCTTCAGCTTGATAGACGAGACAAGTATTGCAGATGGACCAGAGCACAGTGATTTTGATGATTCTACTCAGGAATCTGAGTCGGATTCAGAGATTCAAAAGAGAAGATGCATAGGAAATAGATTTGAAGAAGTACTCATGCAATTCGAGGCAGCAGAGGAGACAGATGACTATGTTGAAAGATGTGCACATTGAGCCGCAGCAGCAGGGCATAGGTTTTGGACAGATATCAAGCATTCTGTATGTGTGGTTGACTTGAATATGCTACTTAACCCTGTATAGTATTCATGCACAGAATAATGCACCTGTACGGTTGCCAACACGGTCAATGCCACAGTACACAGGAGCTGGACGTACTCAGACATACCTTTGTGAATGGAGCTTGCGAGAAGCTGCAAAGAATAATCAAAAAATTACATCTTTTTTTCAACCCCAGTTTCAACTTCAAGCAGCTTTACCAAGTCAAAGTCCCAGTGTTTCTATCCTGGAATCATCTTCAAGTCTAGTTCAGAGTACCTCACCATATGAATTCTCAGCTCCATCATCCAATAGACTCAAATCATCAAACTTACCAATTAGTACTGTGCACCACATCTCAGAGTCTGTAGCCATTGAACCTGTGGATATCAAAAGTGATTCTGTCTTCAATCTGGACTTACCAGCAGAACAACATCACGAGGATAGCAATAATCATAACAAGCCAACTATCTCCTTTCTCAGCTTGACAGATGATGATAACATCATCAAATCAAACACTGAACCCATTGCTGAGACAGTCAAAAGACTTACACTTGAGGCAATGTGGAGGTTAAAGGCCCACTGGAGACATATAGGACATCTGAGGGCACTTTCCTGCAGTCCTGGTCCCATTTCCGTGTCAGGTCCATGTAGTCTGTGCCAGTTTGTTTAGTCCACTCCATTTTCCCGCGCTCCCAATGACATCAGGAGACTTGTTTTTCTCTTCTGTTTGTTTTTACCTTTGTTCTAGAACTTCTTACAAGTCCATTGATATTTCTTCATTAGTTCTGTAGCTGTCCTGGGTATGCCCAGGACTATAAAAGTCCTGTATCTACTGGATCAAGTGCATCACACATGTATCCCTCAATTTACACGCACTCAGTCTCTGTTCCAAGCATGTCTGTCATCATTCCGTCTCGCTTATCTCTTGCATGCATGCACCACTCCTCTGGTCTGTTTTTCCCATGATCCGGACCACCTGTATCAACCACAGACTACCTTTTCCTTAACTCGGATCAGCCTTTATATCACCCTGTCTGGCCTGGAAGACCCTTGGGATGACCCTACTCACATTCCCCACCTTCTCAGCGATCCTTTTCAACTTTACAGTAAAGAAATACAAATCATTTACCTCACTTTTCTATCTCAACTTACTCACCCAATTCATTGAACTGTGGGAGAGGTATCAGTGCAACCCAAAGATCAAAGCACCTATGCGCAAGGCCAGCCATGTTGTTGCTATCTCTGTTGGAAAGGGACCATACATGGCTTGGAAAATATGCACTCTGTATAACTATGTTGCACGGTTCCATATATTACCACCCATTGGCAAAGAAAAACATCATGCTTACCCATCATTATTAAACAATAAGCAGATTGTGGCTGCAGTTTGACACTATCTCACTGTACTTGCAGATGGCAAAGTAAGTGTTCATCAAAGTTGAAACAAGTAACTTGCTTAAAATAATATTTCAGATCACACTGCTTGGTCTAATGAAACAAGTAAACATTGTGATTATCCCATCTCTAGGACTTGATACTGGAGGCCAGCAGATTTCTAAGTCAACTGCTCGTTGATGGCTCACTAAACTTGGTTATGAGCTGAAAGAGGTGAAAATGGGAATTTATGTTGATGGTCATGAACAAGAAGATGTTATTGCTTACTGGAAGGAATTTTTAAAGAAATTTAGTGAGAATGAAAGGCAAGTGGGCGAGGCTGACAAGTTATCTTGAATTTTGATGATCAGCTAATGAATTGACAGGTTATGACGAACCTACCAAGACAATGACCTTAAGCCCATCGAGCCTAATCTGGGTCCAGGTGAAAAGCTCCATGTGCCAGTCATGCATGACAAATCAATCTTCCATGCAAATGACCTTTGATGGCATGTGTATGTGCATGATGGAAAGATGTCACTAAGAAAAAAAGGTCAAGGGCATGCAATTCATGTGTTGGACTTCATTGTTGAAGAAACTGGGTGGCTCACCTTATCACCAACACAGATCAAAGAGAATTCCCAGCTTCCAGTTGGAGAGTAATTGGAAATTACAGATGTGCATGAAATCATCTATTCAGGCAAAAATAATGCTGGGTTCTGGACAAATGATAAGCTCATTGAGCAGGTGAATCAATAAATATAATTTTATATCAAAGTTAAAAGACTTATACTATTTTGTGAATAGGTAAAGTGAGTCATTCAAATCTTTGAGCAGATATATCCAAATGCCATTGCTGAGTTCGTTTTTGATCAGTCATCAGCTCATGGAGCCTTTGCAAAGGATGCACTAAATGCAAAGGAAATGAATGTTAGATCAGGGGGCAAGCAAAGAATAATGCATGATACTTCAATTCCAATGGATAATCTAAACCCATCACTAGGAAGAAGGGGGACTGATTGGTGGATGAATGGGTGGACAAGTTGTGAACAAATTCGGCAAGGGGGAGTAGGGAGACCCAAGAACTGGGTTTTCCAGAGCAGAAAATATGTAAGTACGTTTCTAGCTCCTGGTTTACTCATTCGGTTTCACCATCAGTCTGGGGATGGTAGGCAGTGGAGAGGGCGATGTCATATCCAAGGAGTCAAGCAAGTTCCTTGGCGAATGCAGAGACGAATTGGGGGCCTCTGTCAGAGATGCACTTGTCATGTAGTTCAAATCTGGGGAAGATTCGTTCAAAAAAGAGAGAGGCTACTCCTTCGGCAGTGATAGAATCAGTGCAAGGTAGAAAAATTGCCCCCTTTGTAAGCCCATGGTCGACCATGACCAGGACAGCAGTGAACCCAGAGGAAACCGGCAGAGAGGTGATAAGATCCAGTGAGATCTGCTGGAAGGGGCGAGTGGAGGAGGACAGGACAGGGAGGAGGGGAGGTCAAGACAGGTGGGTGTTAACCTTGTTGGCCTGGCAAGTGGCACAGCCCAGGACAAAACGTCACACCAGGGATGAGAGACCAGGCCACCAATAATCGCGAGCTACCAGGTTCTGGGTGCGGAGGATGCCAGGGTGCTCTGCAGCAGGGAGTTGTGGCAGAGACAGACAATGTCCAAGCGAAGCGGTTCCGGAACATAGAGGTGACCCTTGTAGTACAAGAGGCCCTGTTCCGTTGACCAGTCCAACACCAATGCTCTGGGAAGGAGGGAGGAGCCTTCTGCCAGGCAGGAGAGGGTCAAAGACGCGAGAGAATCGGAGGAAGTGAGATCAGCGATCTTTGTTGCAATGGCAGTATCCAGGGACTGGACAAAGAGGTGATCAGGAAGTAGGGTGACGTCAACATTGTCAGTGGTGGTGTCGACATCATACCTTCGGGACAGGGCATCAGCAGGTGCCATCTGAGTGCCAGGGAGATGGTGGAAGATGAGGTCGAAGTCCATCAAGAAGAACTGCCACCATGCATGCCGCCTGGAGAGTTGCTGGGGCTGGCGGAAGTAAGTCAGGTTTTTATGGTCAGTGAGCATGGTGACAGGGAGGCCGGTTCCCTGAAGATAGTGTCACCATTCTTCCAAGGCATGAATGACCGCCAGGAGTTTCCTGTCATAGACGTCATAATTTCGTTTGGCAGGGGAGAAGGTTTTGGACAGATAGGCGCAAGGTTGGAGATCTCCATTGTTGTTTCGTTGCATTAACACTGCGCCCGAAGCGATGAGGGAGGCATCTGTCATAACAAAGAAGGGTTTTTCGACATCGGGCATGCGAAGGAGTGGTTTGGAAAGGAAGGAATGCTTTAGCTGGTCAAAGGATTCCTGACATGCAGCAGACCATTGCCAGGGGATTTCCTTCTTGGTAAGGTTGATCAGTGGCTGAGCAACTGCAGAGAAATTAGCGATGAATTTCCGGTAGAAGTTACAGAACCCAATGAATGATCGGACACCCTTTAGAGATTTGGGAGGTTCCCAGTCCTGAATGGCAGCGAGTTTGGCAGGATCCATATGCAGTTGTCCAGGTTGGATGACCAGTCCGAGGAATTCAACTTCACTGGTGGCAAAGACACACTTTTCGAGTTTGAAATGAAGATCATGTTCGCGGGCGCGTTGCAATACCCTTTTTACTCTTTCCCAATGGAGGTTGAGATTGTTGTCAGAATGGATCATGAAGTCGTCCATGTAAATGATTAGCCACCCTTCGGCAAGAAAGTCGCTGAAGATGTCGTTCATCATTGCTTGGAAGGTGGGTGGGGCATTGCAGAAGCCGAAGAACATGATGTTGGGTTCGAAAAGACCGAAGGGGGTGATGAAGGCAGCTTTCCACCGATCTTCCGGTTTGATCAGGACATTGTTGTATCCCCAACGAATGTCTAACTTAGTGAAAAGAGTGGACCCTTTCAGTTTGTCAACAAGATCGGAGATGCGAGGGAGTGGATAAGCATTCTTTACCGTGGCCGAGTTGAGGTACCTGTAGTCCTGACAGGGTCGAAGGGTTCCATCCTTCTTTGGAACGAAAAAGAAGGGGGAGGCCTGAGGGGACTTAGATGGGGAGATCTTTCCAAAAGCCAGATGTTCGTCAATGAACTCCTTGCATGCTAAAAGTTCCTTTGGGTTGAGGGAGTATGCCTTGGCTACTTTAGGAACAAAATCTTCCTTTAGCTCAATGGCGTGGTCCCAGGGACGAGATGGAGATAAGGATGAACCAGTGGGTTTCTCGAAGACATCCTTATATTCTTCGAGTTCCGTGGGGAGAGTGACCTTTTCCTTGGATTGTTCCATCGCTATTTCTGTGGCAATGGTTGTTTTTCATACGTCTAGGTATTGGGAAAGGTAGGGAGTGTCGGAGGAAGGTGATTCTGGAATTGAGACTACCCCAGTTTTCCAGTTGATAAGAGGGTTGGCCTTTTGAAGCCAAGGGAGTCCTAATATTACCTTTTCCTTTCCGCATCTTAGGACGTAGAATTTCTTCTTTTCTTCGGTGTTTCCTATCTGAAGATTGAGGACGGTTTTGTAATGGATGATGCCTCCCTTATTGGGTGTTCCATCAATGTTTGAAGCGATGACAGGGACAGCCATCTGGGTGAGGGGGAGGTTGAGCTGAAGGGCAAGATCCCTGTCTACAAAGTTACCAGTGGCCCCACTATCCACTAGTGTGATCTCATCGACGATTTGTTGTCCTTCTGTGGTGCAAAGAGTGATAGGGAGTTTCATAGAACGTTCCTTGCTACCGGTATTGTACACAGAGGTGATAGTTACTTTAAGAAGGGGAGACGTCGAGGCTTTCTTCCTTTTCAAAAATCCTCCTTGATTTCGTCTAATTTGGCGGAGGAGACGACTTCCACCTTGTCATCATCATAGACGGTTTGTAACACTCGAAGGATCTCTTCCTTAGAGACCTTCTTTGCTGCTAGGGAGTCAACATATTTTCCTAGATTAGATCTAGGGGGAGCGGGGGCGGTGGAGGTTACTCTGGCCGCTACTGGCCGAGAGGGGTTTCGAGGAGGAAGGGGAGGTCTGGGAAAGGAGGGTCATCTGGTGTTGGAAGAGGAGGAGTTACCTCAGTGGTTGGATGCTCTGCAGCCTTCCTGATGGCAAACAAAGCAGAGTCCCTTCCTCATATGGTCAGCTTGCTGGAGAGGGGAGAGCTGAATGGAGTCGACATCCATGGCCATGGGGTCTCTTGTCTGGAACGATCTAAATCCTAGGCCCTTCCGTAGGTTAGCGATTCATTCCTTCTGAGCATTAAAATCTTTCGCCTTCTGGATCCAATCCTTGAAGGTGGTTGATACTGTTGACATCGAAAGGATCATCTCGGTGATCCTGGAGTGAACTCCCTTCATAAACAGGAGAATTAGTGTTTCGTCATCAGTTAGTCCTGCTCTGGCAGCCAGGAGTCAGAACTGATTGATAAAATCTTGAAAACCGGTATCCTTGTTCCAGTTCTGGGTTAACTGTTCCAATTCCCTTCTGGCAGACTCCTTCAGGTTATAGGGAAAGAACGTCTTGGTAAAATCTTCTTCAAACTTGGCGAAAGTTCATTCTCCAGGTGTAGTAGTCACATCTGATACCTTTCGGTACCAGGTTTCAGTGAAGGGGGCGGCCTTATCCTTCAACTTGTTGAGGCAAGTAAGGAGCTGGGCGTCGTCATTGTACAGGGTGCCGTTCATCGTGAAGTAGGCCTTCATAGCCAAAATCCATCACGTTGCATTCGCGAAATCTCCGGTGAAATCATCGAGGAGACCAGCCTTTAATTCTGTGGCTCGACCACTCATTGTGGTAGCCTGTCCGCTTACGGCAGTGGGGGTAGAGGTGTGAGTGGAAGGGGAAGGGGAAGAAGTTGATGGGTTGGGGGGAGGGGGACCGACAGTCTTTAGCCTTCGGGAGATGGCTGGACCTGGTCTTAAAAGGAGGAACTGGGTGGAGGAGGAGGTGATGAAGGGGGTTCCGGAGAAGGAGGACTGCTGCGGCTGTTGGGGTTCTTCTTCGTAGTCGTTGTCGTCACCAGGGACACGAAACCCTCTGGGCGAATGGTGCGAAATGGTGGTGGTCTGCTAAGCAGCAGAGGCAAGGGGAAGAGCTAGTTCTTTTGTTATGCGAAGCAGCGTTCTGAGTCTTAGGCCAAGGAGGAATTGCTCACGAAGAGTCCGCTCCTTGGAGTTCAAAGACAAGAGAGAAGGGTCTGGATATCCAGACACACAGCTGGAGCTCTCGGAGGACTAGAACAACGCTTGATTGCGTAGAACTAGCTAAGGGACACCATTGTACTGTTACTGGTATTTAAAGGTCAACCTATCGTGCACAGACCAAGCTGTGTAACAGTAGTGAAAGAGAGGAAGACAAATCGAGACAGAGAGATAAGAAGATAAAGAGATAAGGAGATAAAGAGATAAGGAGATAGTGACTCATGTTGAATGAGTCATGCTAGATAGGGAGGACTCGGAAGAAGATAGGACAATGAGGTGAGATAAATGGACTATCTCCTATTGAGTAAGAAAAAGGAGCCAGGGACAATCAAGAGTCAGGGAATAGTGAAAAGGAACAAAGGAAACAATGTCCAATGATGACAACAGCAGGTTAAGGGCATTCTCCAGGGCAATTGTAACACAGTCTTGGGAAAGCGCTGCATTCCAGTTGTCCTCGTTGATGATAGGGGAAAAAGGGGAGGGGGTATCCTCGACCATAACAGCAGTGTCGTTCTTGACTCAAGGTAAACAGATTGCTGCATGTGAAAATTACTGGCAAATTAGCAAGATTTGTTACAGTCGAGTTGGACCTCTTCAGTAATGTCCCCATCCAATCCTTTTCAATCATTTTCTTTTGCCCTCTGTATTTCCCCCTCAGGCTGGATCACCCCCATTATCCCTTCCCTATGCAATAAGGCCATTCTATCCCGACTTTCCCCTATCTCCTTATCTGAGTCTGAGTCTTCCCTATCTTCGAACTGAGTTCTCTTCTCTTGTTTCCTCTTTCGTTCTTCTCTGCTTTTCCACTATCTGTACAGCATGGTCCATGCTTCAACAGTCATCCCATAAATACCCCTTAATAGCACCCATGTACTTTAGCTAGTTCTACGCAATCAAGTGTTGTTCTAGTACTCTTGTTACGTGAAGCGGCGTTCAGAGTCTTAGACCAAGGAGGAATCGCTCACGAAGAGTCCACTCCTTGAAGTTCAAAGACAGGGGAGAAGGGTCTCGATATCCAGACACACAGCTGGAGCTCTCGGAGGACTAGAACAACGCTTGATTGCATAGAACTAGCTAAAGAACACGGTTGTACTGCTACGGGTATTTAAGGATCGACCTTTAGTGCACGGACCAAGCTGTGTAGCAGTAGAGAAGGAGAGAGAGACATATAGAGACGAGGAGATAAGAAGATAAGGGGATAAGGGGATTGTGACTCATGTTGAATGAGTTACACTAGTTAAGAAATGAGGCGAGATAAGTGAGCTAATCCTTATCGAGCGAGAGAGGATAACCAGGGACAATCAAGAGTTAGGAAATAATGGAAAGGAACGAAAGAAACAATGTCCAATGATGACAAGGGGAGATTGAGGGTGTTCTCCACGGCGACTATAACATTACCTCCGTCGTAGGCTGGAGACTCTGTGTCCAGCAACAACTTATAACATACTTCCTCCGGAATTCCCCCCAACAGCTTCAAGGTCCACCTCGCCTTCCTCCACGTGGAGTGGTTCTCTATCCTGTGGGCAGTCCAACGAATAGTGACCCAGTCGTCCGCAGTATCGACATCTGTGTGAGCAGGCACACTCTGCCACCGTAACTCCGGCCCTTCCGCAATGTTCACAGTGATGATGGGGGCAGTACTCGAGAAGGTTATGGTTCTCTCTACAGAAAGAACAACGGTCGTCATGGTCCTCAGCGGATGCATACGGAGGTGGAGGAGTACTCCCCTCCTTGGCTGGCGGAGCAGGAGGAGGGACTGGGAGAGCGTCAGGGTCGAAGTGAGGGCCTGAAGAGAGGACTGGATAAGGGGACCCAGGGATCTGAACAGAGAGGGAGGAATGATGACGGGCGACAGCAGGGCTGCTGGGTTGTGAACGGCGACGACGAGTTGGGGAGGAGGAGCCAGACGAAGACGACGAAGGAGGGACTGGGTGTGAAGGATGACGTGTCCTAGAGTGGGCGGTTGTAGAGGCGAGTGAGATGGGTGGAGTGATGCGTCTCGAGGGGTGAGGAAGGTGTGGTGAGAGTCTAGCCAGGTTGCTCCTCTGGACTCGAGCTCGTTGCTCCTGAAAGGAGTAAGGGCTGGCTCGAAACCGGCTTTGAAACGCCATGGCTTCCTCTGCATAGTCGTCCTGTCCCTGTCGAGTGAGTGAGCACCACCAGCCACTGAAGGCGGGGAAGAGGCCCCTGGGGTGGAGGGAAGCAATTGTGTCGAAGGAGGGTGGAGAGACACACTTGCATCGCCCCGAAGAGAGTGGGGTCCGATGTGAGGTCGGAGATGGGGATCTGGGAAAAGAACAACCGAAGACGAATAAAAGAGAAGTAGATGAGAAGCAAATTACAAGCAGTAGGGTCTCTATTCAAACCGATTCTTTCAGTGATGGTGTATACTAGAGGAGGGGACTCAAGGGTTGCGGAAAGCATCTCGTCCCTGATTTCGTCAGGGAGGAGAGACAGGACAATGGGGGCATTGGGATGGGTACGACCCATGGAGAGGTCGTAGTCGGAGTTGGTGTCGAACACTCGGGTCATGCTATGGTCTGTCATGTCGATGGACCCAGACGGGTTGTCCTCGTGGGTAGAAGAGGAGGGGCAAGAGGTGGCAGCAGAGCAAGAGGCAGAGGAGAGGAAGTTGTAGGCCATGGTGGTTGTTCAGATGGAGAAGGCGGAGGGATGGTTAGCCTTATAAGTAAGAAGGAGTTCGTCGGAGTGGGAAAGGTTTGACTCGGGTTCCCAGGTGTTTTCCGACGAAGGCCAGCCTTTCCAGGACACCAGGTACTGCCTTTTGCCTCGAGGTCCGCGGTGTGAGAGTATTTGCTCCACCTCGTACTCTTCTTCGCCTTCTATCTCCTCCGGGGGTGGAGACAGGAAATTCGGGCCATGTTCCGCCATCTCCCTATAGGTGGATAAGAGAGAAGCATGAAATACGTCATGGATGCGCCATGTGGGGGGGAGTCGGAGGCGATACGCCACCGGGGATATTACTTGGGTTATCTCAAAGGGTCCTTCCCTTCGAGGAGCTAGTTTCTTGGATGGATATCGGAGATGAAGGTTCCGGTTCTCAAGCCAGACCTTATCTCCGACTTTCCATGGAGAGAAGCGAGATAAGGACCTTTCCTTCATGATCCGTCGGGATCTTTCATGTGCTGCCAGGGCTTCTTTCCTTCCTTCTTCGATGAGAGATAAGCGATTTTCCAGGGTTGGCAGGAAGGTTTTTCCGATTGGTGGATAGGCCCTGGGTTCGTATCCCATCATCAGGAAGAAGGGGGATTGATTGGTCGACGAGTGAGTGGAGGAGTTGTGGACGAATTCTGCAAGGGGGAGCAGGGAGGCCCAGGAGTTGGGTTTTCCAAAGCAGAAAATGCGCAGGTATGTTTCTAACTCCTGGTTTACCCGTTCAGTTTCTCCATCAGTCTGGGGGTGGTAGGTGGTTGAGAGAGCGATGTCATATCCAAGGAGTTGAGCGAGTTCCTTGGCAAATGCAGAGGCGAATTGGGGGCCTCTGTCAGAGATGCACTTGTCATGTAGTTCAAATCTGGGGAAGATTCGTTCAAAAAAGAGAGAGGCTACTCCTTCGGCAGTGATGGAATCAGTGCAGGGGAGAAAAAGTGCCCCCTTTGTAAGTCCATGGTCGACCACGATCAGAACAGCGGTGAAATCAGAGGAAACTGGTAACGAGGTGATGAGATCCAGTGAGATCTGCTGGAAGGGGCGAGTCGAGGAGGACTGGATCGGAAGGAGAGGAGGCCAAGACGGGTAGGTGTTAACCTTGTTGGCCTGGCAAGTGGCACAACCTAGGACGAAGCGGCGAACTAGGGAGGAAAGACCGGGCCACCAGTAGTCGCGAGCTACTAGATTCTGGGTGCAGAGGACACCCGGGTGTCCTGCAGCGGGGGAGTCATGACAAAGGCGAACAATATCCAAGTGAAGCGGTTCTGGAACGTAGAGGCGACCTTTGTAATACAAGAGGCCGTGTTCCGTTGACCAGTCCAGCGCTGATGCTCAAGGGAGGAGGGAGGACCCCTCCACCAGGCGGGAGAGGGCCGAAGACGCCAGAGAGTCGGAGGAGGTGAGGTCAGCAATCTTCGCCGCGATGGCGGTATCCAGAGACCAGACAAAGAGGTGATCAGGAAGTAGGGTGACATCCACATTGTCAGCGGTGGTGTCGACGTCGTACTTGCAGGACAAGGCATCAGCTGGTGCCATCTGAGCGCCCGGGAGATGGTGGAAAACAAGGTCAAAGTCCATCAGGAAGAATTGCCATCGAGCATGCCGTCTGGAGAGTCGCTGGGGCTGGCGGAAGTAGGTCAAGTTTTTATGATCGGTGAGCAGGGTGACGGGGAGGCCGGTTCCTTGAAGATAATGTCACCATTCTTCCAAGGTGTGGATAACAGCTAGGAGTTCCCTGTCATAGATGTCATAGTTTCGTTCCGCAGGGGAAAATGTCTTGGACAAGTAAGCACAGGGTTGGAGGTCACCATTGCCATTCTTCTGCATAAGTACCGCACCGGATGCGATGAGGGAGGCGTCCGTCATGACAAAGAATGGTTTTTCAACGTCAGGCATGCGGAGTAGGGGTTTGGAGAGGAAGGATTGTTTCAGCCGGTCAAAGGATTGCTGACATGTATCGGACCATAGCCAGGGGACTTCTTTTTTGGTGAGGTTGATCAATGGTTGAGCGACTGCCGAGAAATTAGTGATGAACTTTCGGTAGAAGTTGCAGAAGCCAATGAAAGATCGTACTCCTTTCAGAGACTTGGGGGGTTCCCAGTCCTGAATGGTGGTGAGTTTGGCAGGGTCCATATGCAGTTGACCAGGTTGAATGACTAGTCCCAGGAACTCCACTTTGCCAGAGGCAAAGACACACTTCTCCAGTTTGAAATGGAGGTCATGTTCTCGAGCGCGTTGTAGTACCTTCCTTACTCTTTCCCAGTGGAGGTTGAGGTCGTTGTCAGAGTGAATCATGAAATCGTCCATATAGATGATTAACCATCCTTCGGCAAGGAAGTCGCCAAAGATGTCGTTCATCATTGCTTGGAAGGTAGGTGGGGCATTGCAGAAACCGAAGAACATGACATTGGGTTCAAAAAGGCCGAAGGGGGTGATAAAAGCAGCTTTCCACCAATCTTCCGGTTTGATCAGGACATTGTTATATCCCCATCGTATGTCTAACTTAGTGAAGAGGGTAGACCCTTTCAGCTTGTTGACGAGATCAGAGATACGGGGGAGTGGATAAGTGTTTTTCACCATGGCCGAGTTGAGGTACCTGTAATCCTGGCAGGGTCGAAGGGTTCCATCCTTCTTTGGGACGAAGAAGAAGGGGGAGGCCTGTGGGGATTTAGATGGGGAAATCTTTCTGGAGGTCAGGTGTTCGTCAATGAACTCCTTGCATGCTAGGAGTTCCTTTGGATTAAGAGAGTAGGCCTTGGCTACCTTGGGGATGAAATCATTCTTTAGTTCGATGGCGTGATCCCAAAGTCGAGACGGGGGTAAGGATGAACCAGTGGGTTTCTCGAAGACATCCTTGTATTCTTTGAGTTCCGTGGGGAGAACAACCTTTTCCTTAGGTTGTTCCATTGCGATTTCGGTGGCGATGGTTGTCTTTCGTACGTCCAGGTATTGAGAAAGGTAGGGGGTGTCGGGGGAGGAAGGTGGTTCCGGAATGGAAACTACTCCGGTCTTCCAGTTGATAAGGGGGTTGGCTTTCCAAAGCCAGGGGAGTCCTAGTATTACCCTTTCTTTTCCGCATCTTAGGACATAGAATTCTTTCTTTTCTTCGGTGTTTCCTATCCGAAGATTGAGAACAGTTTTGTAGCGGATGATGCCTCCTTTGTTGGGTGTTCCATCAACATTTGAGGTGATGACTGGGACGGTCATTCGGGTGAGGGGGAGGTTGAGCTGAAGGGCAAGATCCCTATCTACAAAGTTACCAGTGGCTCCACTGTCCACTAGTGCGATTTTGTCGACGATTTGCTGTCCCTCTGTGGTGCAAAGAGTGATGGGGAGTTTTATAGAACATTCTTTGCTACTGGTATTGTACACAGAGGCGATAGTTATTTTAGAAAGGGGAGACGTCGAGGCTTCCTTCCTTTTCAAAAATCCTCCTTGGCCTCATCTATCTTGGCGGAGGAGATGACTTCTGCCTTGTCATCATTATAGACAGTTTGCAGGACTCGAAGGATTTCTTCCTTTAAGACCTTCTTTGCTGTCAGGGAGTCAACATACTTTCCTAGGTCAGTCCTAGGGGGAGCGGGAGTGGTGGAGGCTACTCTGGCCGCTACGGGCCGAGAGGGGTTTCGAGGCGGGAGGAGAGGTCTGGGGGAAGGGGGGATCGTCTGTGGGTTGAGGGAGAGGAATTACCGTGGTGGTTGGATGCTCTGCAGCCTTCTTGGTGGCAAACAAAGCATAGTCCCTTCCTCATATGGTCTGCTCGTTGGAGGGGGGAGAGTCGAACTGAGTCAACATCCATAGCCATGGGGTCTCTGGTTTGGAACGATCTGAATCCTAGGCCTTTCCTTAGATTCATGATTCGTTCTTTCTGAGCGTTGAAGTCTTCCGCCTTCTGGATCCAATCCTTGAAGGTGGTTGGTACAGTTGACATCGACAGGATCATCTCAGCGATCCTGGGGTGAACTCCTTTCATGAACAGGAGGATGAGCGTCTCGTTGTCCGTTAATCCTGCTCTGGCAGCTAGGAGGCGAAATTGATTGATAAAGTCCTGGAAACTGGTATCTGTTACGCGAAGCGGCGTTCTGAGTCTTAGACCAAGGAGGAATCGCTCATGAAGAGTCCGCTCCTTGGAGTTCAAAGACAAGGGAGAAGGGTCTCGATATCCAGACACACAGCTGGAGCTCTCGGAGGACTAGAACAACACTTGATTGCATAGAACTAGCTAAAGAACACGATTGTACTGCTACGGGTATTTAAGGGTCGACCCTTAGTGCACAGACCAAGCTGTGTTAACAGTAGAGAGCGAGAGGAAAACAAAACGGGACGAAGAGATAAGAAGATAAGATGATAAGGAGATAAAGAGATAGTGACTCATGTTGAATGAGTCATGCTAGATAAGAATCGAGGTGAGATAGGCGGACTAACTCCTATCGAGCAAGAGAAGGTAGCCAGGGACGATCAAGAGTTAGGAAATAATGAAAAGGAACGAAAGAAATAATGTCCAATGACAACAAGGGCAGATTGAAGGCGTTCTCCACAGCAACTGTAACATTACCTCCATCGTAGGCTGGAGACTCTGTTATCCAGCAACAACTTATAGCGCACCTCACCCGGAACTCCCCCCAACAGCTTCGAAGTCCACTGGGCCTTCCGCCACGTTGAGTGGTTCTCTATCCTGTGGGCAGTCCAGCGAATAGTGGCCCAGTCGTCCGCAGTATCAACATCTGTGTGAACAGGCGCACTCCGCCACTGTAACTCCGGCCCTTCTGCAATGTTCGCAGCGATGATGGGGGCAGTACTCAAGAAGGTTATGTTCCTCTCTACAGAAGGAACAACGATCATCATGGTTCTCAGTGGACGCATATGGAGGTGGAGGAGTACTCCCCTCCTCGGCTGGTGGAGCAGGAGGAGGGACTGGGAGAGCGACAGGGTCGAAGCGAGGGCCTGAAGCGAGGACTGGATAAGGGGCCCCAGGGGTCTGAACAGGGAGGGCGGAGCGATGACAGGTGACAGCAGGGCTGCTGGGTTGTGAACGACGATGACGATTTGGGGAGGAGGAGCCAGACGAAGACGACGAAGGAGGGACTGGGTGTGAAGGATGACGCGTCCTAGAGTGGGCGGTTGTAGAGGTGAGCGAGATGGGTGGAGTAATGTGTCTCGAGGGGTGAGGAAGGTGCGGTGAGAGTCTAGCCAGGTTATTTCTCTGGACTCGAGCTCGTTGCTCCTGAAAGGAGTAAGGGCTGGCTCGAAACCGACTCTGAAACGCCATGGCTTCCTCTGCATAGTCGTCCTGTCCCTGTCGAGTGAGAGGACGCCACCAGCCACTGAAGGCGGAGAATAGGTCCCTGGGGTGGAGGGAAGCTATCGCGTCGTTAAGTTGGGCTTCCATGAGGGCGGAGAGGATGCGTCGAAGGAGGGTGGAAAAGCACACTTGCATGGCCCCGAAGAGGGTGGGGTCCGACGTGAGGTCGGAGACAGGGATCTGGGAGAAGAACAACCGAAGACAAACAAAAGAGAAGTAGATAAGAAGCAAATTACAAGCCGCAGGGTCTCTATTCAAACCGATTCTTTCAGTGATGGTATATACTAAAGGAGGGGACTCAAGGGTTGCAGAAAGTATTTCATCCCTGATTTCGTCAGGGAGAAGAGACGGGACGATGGGGGCGTTGGGATGGGTTCGACCCATGGAAAGGTCATAGTCAGAGTTAGTGTCAAGCACCCTGGTCATCCCAGGGTCAGTCGTATCGATGGATCCCGATGGGTTATCCCCATGGACAGAGGAGGAGGAAGAGCGAGCAGCGGCCGAG
>JBBPKR010000080.1:0-19350 GCA_038089375.1 Pseudoaustroboletus valens | reverse complement strand
GAACGAGGTCATGTGTGCCTTTGAGATAGCGAAGGATGCGTTTGACAGCAGTCCAGTGTGTGTGTCAGGACCAACACAAAAGGCCTAAGGCTAGAAGTGAGCCAAAGGGGATAAGAGTGAATGAATGACTATTCTGAAACTGGAGAGTAACTACGATACAGTTGGTCTTATATACTACTAGGAATAACCCTACGACCTACTATGACGTAGTGCTTGGTAAGGTATCAGTCAGCATTGGAAATGATCTGTAATCCGCTGACAGAGCCTATGACATAGGAATGACGTAGAGTCACGTGATAAGTTAGGTAAGAGTCTAGAGTTCTGACATTACCCCCCTTTCAAGGATTGATGTCCGCGGCAATTGGGATTTCGAAGAGAGATGAAGGGAGTCGAGTAAGGGATTTGACGAAGGATTGGAAGTCGGAGGTGGAGTAGAGTGGGATTCCGGAGCACGATTCGCAATCACAGGCCGGCTCATTAGAAAGGGTGATTTCCTGTCTCAATTTTAAGGTCTTTTGAGGACGAGGAGCGGCAGGGTATAGGCAATGGAAGCTTTTGACCGCTTCCGGTGCATTTACAAGTTCCTTGGTGGATTTCCATTTGTTTTCTTCTCTGGAGAAACCTTTCCACTTGACCAGATATTCAACTTCATCGTGTCGTACTCTGGAATCAAGGATTTCTTCGACTTCCATCTTGGCAACTCCCAAAACGATGACCGGCGGAGGCGGAGGCGCTTTCTGTTGCGAAGGGTAGGATCCCTTGACGTAGGGATGAAGGAGACATTCATTGAAGACAGGATGGATGGACTGCCAGCAAGGGTCTAACTTGAGCTGATAAGAAGCGGGGCCCACCTTCTTAACGACTTTGAAGGGACCATAACGTTTGTCGTCCAGCTTCTTAGTCGGTCACTCCGTATGAATGTTGGTAGCTTCTACCAACATGAGATCTCCAGGTTGATACTCCTTTGGTGGCCTAGCCTTCCAATCATGGTATCGTTTCATATCCGCCGCGGCATGCCCTAAGGCTAACTTGGCCGTTGCGTGGATACTCTTCATCTTTTCAACGAACTCCGTCGCTGAAGCGTTTCGGTTTGCAGACTCTTTTCTCTGCGAGGTGGTAATGGAGGGGTTTTGCCCATAATTGAGCAGGAAAGGGGTTTCGCGAGTCGTGGATGAGATAGAGGAATTATGAGAGAATTCGGCAAGGGGGAGCCATTCCACCCAATCGGATTGCGGTGATTCATATAAATTCTTAAATATTACTCAATTTGAGCATTAAATCTTTCGGTTTGTCCATCGGTTTGAGGGTGATAGGCCGTGGACAGGTTTTGTTGGATCTGTAGGAGTTGACAGAACGCTGTCATAAAGGAGAAGACGAACTGAGATCCACAATCAGAGATGATCTTCTTTGGTGATCCGTGTAACTTGAAGATCTGATCTCTATAAATACGGGCTACTCCTTCACTAGAGATGGAGCTGGATACTGGGAATAGGTGAATCATCTTGGAGAAGGTATCGACCACGGTTAAGATGGCGTCCTTTCCTTGGGACTCGGGAAGCGGACCGATGATGTCAATGGAAATTGTTTCCCAAGGAGCATCAGCAGGGGTGTGAGGATGGAGTTGGGTTACTTTTCGTTTTGCCTTAACCTGTTGGCAAGTGTTGCAACCTTCAACAAAGGCCTTGACGTCTTTTCTAAGCGATGGCCAGTGGTAGCGGCTGGCGATGAGATCGGTGGTCCTCAGTTGTCTGGGATGACCAGCGATAGGGTGATCGTGATGGAGGATGATGACGTCTTCTCTTAATTTGGCGTCATGGGGAATATAGAGTTTGGTACCGTAATAGACTATGTTGTCTTTACGATGCCACAGGGTGTCGGATCTTCTGAGACCTTCAAGAGTGAATTTTTCGAGTCTTCCTTGTAACTTGGAGACTCTTTCTTCTATCGAGGAGGCATTGGAAGCTCTATTGAGTTCGGGAAAGACTGTGACGTTTTTATTGTCAGTGTCCACCCCCCTTTCAAAGTCTGGCCTCCGGGACAGAGGATCGGCGGGATTTGTCTTTCCAGGGCGGTGAGCGAGGGTGTAGTGATACTCTTGTAGGATTTGGTGCCACCGTGCCTGTCGACGCGAAAGATCTTGGGGTTTCTTGAAATATTCCAGATTTTTGTGATCTGTGAGAATCTGGAAAGGTTCTTGTGCGTCGAGAAGGTATTGTCGCCATTCTTTCAAGGCGAAGATGATAGCTGCGAGTTCGAGATCTGCAGCGTGGTAGTTTCTTTCTGCATCGTTGAGGGATCTGGAAATAAACGAGATAGGGTGCCATCTTTCTTCGTGTTTTTGCGAAAGGATTGTACCCAGACCCATTCCGGATCTGTCAGTTTCTACGCGGAAAGGTTGGTCATTCCTGGGCATGACCGGAGCCGGGGCAGAGGTGAGGATTCCCTTCAATTCTTCGAAGGCCTTTTGACACTCTTCAGTCCATTTGAACTTGTTCTTTTCTGATGTAAGAGCATTCAAAGGACGTGCCACTTTGGCGAAATCTCAAATGAATCGTCGGTAGAAGTTGATAAACCCTAGGAAACCTCTGAGTTCCTTTCGGGTTGTTGGAATTGGCCATTCCGTGATGCCTTTCACTTTAGTGGGATCCACACGGATTTTCCCTCTGCCGACTATTAGTCCGAGGTACTCTGTCTCTTCAGTTTCGAAGTGGCACTTCATATGCTTGGGTACATGTGATTGTCTCGAAGGACTTGCAGTACCTCACGCACAATTTGTTTGTGCTCTTCTTTGGTCTTCGTGTAGATCATTATGTCGTCAATGTAGATGACCACTTTGCCTCTGTTAATGAGGTCACGGAAAATGTGATTCATCACACTTTGGAACATCGCGGGGGAGTTGGTTAATCCAAAGAACATGATGAGGGGTTCAAAGAGTCCGCAATTTGTTCTGAACGCGGCTTTCCATTCATCGCCTTCTTTCATTCGAATGTTGTTATAGCCTCATCTGATATCCAAAAGGGTGAAGTACTTGGCGTCTTTTAATTTGTCGACGAGTTCGGAGATGAGCGGGAGGGGGTAGCGGTTTTTGATGGTGATAGTGTTCAGTTTTCGGTAATCCTGAACGGGTCGGAGTTTACCATCTTTCTTTTTGATGAAGAAGAATGAAGACGCGAAAGGGGACTTGAAAGGTCAAATCCGTCCAGAGTTGAGATTTTCTTTTAGGAACGCGTCTAGTTCCACTTGTTCATCTGCTGTAAGACTGTAAATCTTCCCATCCACCTTGTGGTCTCCTGGGATCAATTCGATGGCATGATCCCATGGTCATCGAGGCGGTAATTCATCAAAACTTTCCTTCGCAAAGATGTCCTTGTAATCGTGGTATTCAGTTGGGACTACTTCTTCGAAGGTTTTCGACTGTTTTGCCTTATTGGCCTCTATGGCCAGATCTTGGGCTACTCCTCTCTGGTATTCCAGAATGTTGACTTTGACGAGAAAGTCCTCAAGTCTAAGTTCTTCTTCTTCTTCATCTTTGAGAAGATCTGGAAGATCGTGATCGGAGCAGGATAAGGTAAGACTTCCTTTTGACCAATCAATAGTGGGATTGTGCTTGATCAGCCAGTCATGTCCCAGAAACACGTTGTAGAGACCGGTACGTCTCTACGGTTGTATTGGTCATTATTTTACCCCTTTACATATCCCTTTTATCTTCCATTACACCCGTTTCGCACCCCACCCCTAATTCCCAGTGGAGACCGTCGAAGACCGGTGCCCGACCACTATCGGTCTACTCGGTCTACCCGGTCTATCCGTCCGTTTCTTTTATCTTTTAACACTTTGACTTCCCCTTGTTACTTATCATTTTCCTTTCCATTTCCTACGAATCGATTTGTCTTCGTTTCGGACTTGAAACAACATATCCTTGGTTACTGATCCGACCAGCTCTATTGGGTCTTACTCAGTATTGATCGGCTGTCATAGCTGAAATGTTTCCGTTCTGTCCTTCAGTTCTCACTTGACTTTGCTAGAGTTCGCTAGGTCATAGTTAAGAGTCCGGGCATACCCGGACTATAAATGTTTGTACTTAGGTTTTTGGAAAGGACAGCCCCCTTTTGGCTCACTACGACCGATTCTACCGTACCGTTACCATCACCGTCATCGTCAACGACCACCGTCCACATCCTTCTCGATCTACTCGTCGCTTCCACCGCATCATCTAACGCTCCTCCTCAGACCGGTCCTCCGGTCTCCAAAGGTCTCACGCCTGGTCTTGTTCTTCTTCTCTCCGGCCTACTCTGAGAGAGCTCAGAGGTCTTCTTCATCGACTAACCCATCCCTTAGAGTCCCTTTTGGGGCGATCATACTCGCTCCCCCTTACCCTTATTTTGCTCAGGACTTCTGATCTTGCATCCCCTAGCATCCCTCAGGCAAATTAGGAACTTTACAACATTATGCGTGCTTATATGGGACACAGCAAGAGGGAGTCTTTCCTTGTGATCCCCAATGGTCAGAGTGGTCATAACAAATTCCTTGATATCGCCATGACCATTTGTGGATCCGTCAGCGTTGTAGACAGGGATGGGACGCGGTAGTGTGTGCGTGGGGATTTTATGAATGTTGACAAAGTTTTGGTCTATCGTCGATCCTGTGCATCCAGAGTCTACGAGCGCCTTGACGGCCAAGGATTTGCCATTGTCCGTATCGAGAACAGCGGAGAGGGTGAGGGAACGTTCAGGGATAGAGGAACGAGAGGAGCGGTAGAACTGTGGTTTATGTTGCAGTTCTTGAATGGATAAGTGGATCTCCTCGGGTTTCATTCCCTTTAATTGTTCTACTAAGGTAGGCGTTACCTCAGCTTTCCTTGTCTCGTGGACATAGGCTCGGAGATGGGAAATTGCTCTTTCGAGCGGTAATTTGGTGACTGACCATTTGATCCATTGAATGGACCAAGGGTCAACAGTATTCATCCAGCTTCGCTTACCGGATCCTTTCGTGTCACTCTTGATTGCTTGTCCGCTTGGGCGGACAGAGGCTTCATTCTCCTGAATTTAAGTCGTCGAAGGACTCGTGACACTACTGGAGGATCCTTCGGCAACCGGTGAGACTTTCGTCTTCAGCGGTTTCTGAACTTTCCTGTCCGTCGAACCGAAGCCTTGCTCGTTTCGAACAGTGGTGGGGAGGGTTGTCACTTCTTCTAGAGGAGGCGATGCAATTTTTGTAAGGATTATTTGGGCAATTTTGTCGCCCTTTTTGACCTTGAAGGTTGTGTTACCGAAGTTGAAAAGGAGTACCTTCACCTCCCCTCTATAGTCGGCATCTATGACTCCGGCGCCGACGTCTATTCCATGCTTTACCACCAAACCGGATCTGGGGGCTATTCTTCCGTACAGCCCCACTGGTATAGCGAAGGAAATTGATGTAGACACCACTTTTCTCCCAGCTGGAAGAATCTCTACTTCCTTGTCGGCTTTGAGGTCATAGCCGGCGGTGTCTTCTGATCCTTTTGAGGGGATCTGTGCGGATGGAGTCCTTTTGAGGACTGCAATCGGGACATCGGTCTGTTCCACATCGGCGAGAACTCGAAATTGATTCGACGTGAAATTTGATACATGGCTTGTAGACGACCGGCTATCTACTCGCCTTTGGGAAAACCCTTCTCTATCTCGGCCATCTTTTCGGCCAACTCTTCCATCCCGAAATAACGGATAGTGGTTCCTTTGAAGTCCATCGTTTGAGCTTGGCGACGAGGACGGAAATGTTCTTGGCAAGGCCATGGCTTGCTGCACTTGAAACACTTCCCTTCAGCTCTTGCTTTGCCAATGTCCATCGGGGCACCGGCACCGGCAAAGGTACCTGTAGCGTTAGGATGAATAGGCACAGCTGCTGCTGCCGGGGAGGAATGGATTGATTGAGGCGCTGGCCTCCATTGCCAAGTGGTAGTTGGCAGTGACCTCTTCCTGGAGGCGATCTCTGCTAGCACTAGCTCTGCTTGAATGAGGGATTTCTCCCATTTGAGGACGTCTTCTGCCTCGATGATGTCGGGACGGGATCTTTCCACGTATTCCACGACTTCATTCTTGACTCCTCACCGGATAACCCCTATAATGGTCTGTGCGTGAGTAGTCAGATTGTACTGAGCTTCGAGGACAAGGTGTTGCATCTTCGTAAAGAAGTCTTCGACACTGTCTCTTCCCTGCTTCAGCGCAAGCAATTGTTCCTCGGCCATTCGCCTTCGGCCGTGCGGCATGAACGTCTTGTCCAACTGTTGGAACAAGCGGAGGTAGTTGCCGGTTTGCAAGATATGTTGGTTTTCTTGCACCCATAAGTCGGTGAATCTTCCAGCCACGTTGTCGCCCTTCATGTAGGACAGCATCATGAGGATCTTCTGCATTCCTGTCGGGTCTTCCTCAAAACCCATGAGATATGTTTGAATCTGGCGTGTCCACTGCAGGTACTTCGCCTTGTCTCCATTGAAGAAGTCGGGCTTTGCTGCGATGGACTTTCCCAGCTTGATATTCTTTCTTCGCTCAAGATTAGGTAATCCCTCGAGCGCGTCGTCGTCATTATCGTCGTCGGGATTTCCTCCAGGTTCGCCGGATCCACTGGAGCCAGGCTTGGGAGTCGGAGGAGTACGGGCTTTTCCTTTGAAGAATTTGAGAAGTGTGGAATCAGGCGGTGGCCCGGCAGTAGCAGGGTTTCTCTGAAATGCAGCATGCCAAGCCACATAGTCACTGTAAAATTCCTCTTCTGTGGTGGGTGTTCGGGGCACACTTGTACGAGCAGAGGAGGTAGGCAGAGCAGGGTACCTCGGTGTAGGCTGGGCGAGACCCTGGGGCCTCGAGTAGGGGTGTATCTCCGATGCTGCAGAGACCGCTCGACTTGGGGGATAGTCGACATGGATGGAGGCAGCGAGTTTGGCATCGGAGGGTCGGTTCATGATTTGTAGCCTGAAAGCTGAAAGGTCGCTCTTGCTTGGTAAAGGCTACGTTGGGCCGCGTAAGGGTCCTGTATACGAACAGTTGGCGCGAAGCCGATGAGGTCGTGGATGAGTGCGATAAGTTTGGGATCTGTAGTGCCCTCGATGACACAGTAGAATAACCCTGCGGGTGGGTCGTTGTTGTCTGGGCCTGGAGAGGCAAGACAGGGAACGGGAACGGAGGGTCGGACGGCGAGGTAGGGAGCTATGATGGGCAAAAACTCTAGTCTGTCATGGTCAGACTATAACTCCGCTTTGAGGTCTAAAGGGATAGGAGGAGAACAAGATGCTTCGCTAAAGTAGGATAGCGTCTAGGCAGAACTGGTAGTAGAGGCGGGAGAATAGATTAGGAAATTGTCGGGATACTCAACAAGCTTGTGGGTTTCAGGTAGAAGAACATTTGTTTTGATTCTTGGACCGTCATTAAGACCGTAAAACGTTGTTGGCTGTGGTTGAGACGTGGTGAAAAGGATAAGGAGAACTAGGCGACAAAAAGTTTTGTCGAGTAGTGAGGAGGATAGTTTCAGAATAATGTCAGGACCAACACAAAAGGCCTAAGGCTAGAAGTGAGCCAAAGGGGATAAGAGTGAATGAATGACTATTCTGAAACTGGAGAGTAACTATGATACAGTTGGTCTTATATACTACTAGGAATAACCCTACGACCTACTATGACGTAGTGCTTGGTAAGGTATCAGTCAGCATTGAAAATGATCTGTAATCCGCTGACAGAGCCTATGACATAGGAATGACGTAGAGTCACATGATAAGTTAGGTAAGAGTCTAGAGTTCTGACAGTGTGTGACCTGGGTTGGCTGCAAATTGTGCAACTTGCTGTACAGCGTGAGCGATGTCAGATTGTGTCATGATGGCACAGTGATTCAGTGCTCCAACAGCATTTTGATACAGCACATCATGCATTTCACGTGTTTCATCATCCATGGATGGGCAGTGCTGGCGCGATAATCACAGGCCTGGTGTCTCTGGAGTTGTGACTGGGTTTGCAGACTCTAGACCATAGGTTTTCACCATTGAGTCAATATATCAGTGATGTGAAAAAAAGACAGTGCGAGCAGCACGGTTTTGAATCACTTCAATACCAAGAATGTGACACATTTCCCCTTGGTCCTTGAAAGAGATGTGCACGCTGAATTTGGTTTTGAGTCGCTTGAGCTCATCCAGTGAGGATACATAGAGTCTGAGATCATCAACATGGGATGCAATGATGAAAATTCCGGTGGTGCGGCGATGAATGAAAACACAGCGGTCAGCCAGACAGATGGTGAATCTGATCTCAATTAAGATGGACTTAAGCTTTTGATACCAGAGGAATCCAGATTGCCGTAGTCTGTATAGCACTTTGAAGAGAATCCAGACAAGGTGTTCTTTGCCCTTCGCTTCAAATCCAGTTGGTTGTTTAACATATGCTGGTTGATCTTCTGGCATCTCACTGTTGAGAAAGGCTGAGTTGACATCAATAACATGTATTTCCCAATCAAGAGCGGCTGCGATCGCGCATAAGAGATGGATTGACTCAATTCTTGCAACAGATGCAAAGGTTTCATCAAAGTCGACACTGGGCTTTTGGGTAAATCTGCGAGCAACTAATTGGGCTTTGTAGCGCGAGATGTTGCCAGCTTCATCGTGTTTGATGCGATAGACCCACTTGGTGTCAATTGCATCACGGCCAGGTGGGAGCTCGACTAGATGGTAGGTGCCTAGTTGCGCAATTGAGTCAAGCTCATCTTGCATAGCTTGCTCCCATTCCATTTGATTGGGGGAATTGATGGCCTCGCGGTACGTGTGGGGATCTTCACCTGATGCAAGATTGACTTCCTAATCATCAAAAATGATGTGCATGAATACCTGAATGCGATGTTTGCTAGGGTGATAGAGTCGCCAACCTTTCCGAGTTTCCAAGTAGCCAAGAAAAATAACTTGTTTCCCTTTCGGGTCGAGTTTCCAACACTCCAGGAAGTCATCAAGCACATAGGCAGTGTAGCCAAAATGATGGAGACAGGAGGCATCAGGTTTGCGTTCATGCCATTTTTCATATGGGGTGGTATTTTTGAGTGAGTGGGTGGAGTGGCAATTTTTCATGTAGACAATATAATTTACTACCTCAGCCCAGAGGAAAAGAGGTAGGCCGGTGTCAATCAGAACGGTGCGGACACGGTCGATGATGGATCAATTAAGACATTCAGAAACACCATTTTGTTCGGGAGTACGAGGGGTAGTTGACTCCCAGCATATTCCACATTGCGTCATATGGTCAATCCATAGTGTATTGAAATATTCGCCACCATTGTCCATTCAGAACCATTGAATGGTTTGGCCACTTGTGTTCTCAATCTCCATCTTCCACTCTTTGAATGCACCAAATGTGTCACTCTTGTTGCATAGGAATAATACCCAGACCCATCGAGAATAGTCATCCATTAGGGTCATCATATAACACTTGCCTGAAGGGGTTTGGATGGGAGCGGGACCCCATAGGTTCGAGTAAATGAGTGCAAGGAACCGGCCTGCTTTACCACTTTCTGAGAGTGGAAATGAGGCTCTGGTGATTTTTCCCATAGTGCATGATGAACAGACAGGCAGCTCAAGATCAAGCTTGCTCTGTGACAATTTAATGCCTGTTGCTAGACCTTTCTTCATGAGCACCCGGACAGACTGGTAATTGAGGTGACCAAGTCGACAGTGTAGCTGCTCAAGTGGAGAGATGGGGGCAACAGCTTGAAAAGAGACTTCATCAGATTTGTGTCAAGGCATGTCCATATGGTATAAACAATCTGCCTGTCTGGTAGCAGTGAAAACGACATGGCAGGATTTGCGAAGAACCTCATGCATCATCTGTCCATTGTCTTCGAGTTCGAATGTGACACAATGACTGGCACCAAAAAGTGTATAGCAATCAGCATCGTCAAGTTGTGAGACGGAGACAATTGGTAACTTAGACAATGGAACGTGGCATGTATCGTGCAGTCGAAGGTTAATGGTACTGCCAGATGGTCTGCTGGCGAGTAATTGAGCTTTGCCGCGACCTGCAATAGCAGATTGGCCATTCCCAAAGCCATTTATGCTGCCTGAAGAGGGCGTGTAGGACTTGAATGGTTTGCAGTCCGCGAGGATGTGAGTTGATGCACCAGAATCAATTATGGGAGTCATGCTCAGTGCTGCACATGCACTGTATACTAAGTCTGCAACTGGTGGAGGGTCCGGAGGTGATATCTTTGGAGTTTCTGTGGCCATTAGACATTTTTCCATGATAAGGTTCAAGGTCTCGTCCCCTCCTTCCTCTGTAGCGACTTTGGCTTTCTCGTTTCCTTTTCCTCTTTTCTTTTCTTTCGCCCCCTGGCCTGCCTTTCCACCACCTTTTGCCCAGCAGTCGTCCTTTGTATGTCCTTCCCGTTTGCAGTTCGTGCAAAATTTCATGCCGGCAGCATGGGCGGTACGTTCCATGATAGCGAGAGCTGTTTCCGATGATGTGGTGACAGTGGTGGTTGTGGCTGGTGCCTGGTGTTGCTTCTCTTCGAGAATCTCTGATATTATCCCAGATAGCATAGATGATTTACTGATCCATATACCATTCACAAAATAGTCCCACGAGTTTGGGTCTACAGGATCACATGGTAGCATAGAGAGCAGAATGGTGGCAGCAAAGAAATCTGGCATGACTAAATTTGCGTTCATGAGATGCCACACAGCTTCCTGGTACTCGCTGATATGCGTTGAGACATCGCTACCACTTGGCATTTGTTTTGTCAAGCAGCGGAACCAGTATATTATGGATCCTGTTCTGACCTGGCCAAATTCAGAGGCAAGAATATCCCAAGCTTCGTGAGCAGTCTCCAAGTGGGCTATTTTGTGGATTATCTCGGGTTTGACACAGCCTGTAACGATAATGGATGCAGCGGCATCCATTTTTTGCCATATAACCAGTTCTGCAGCATCCGTAGGCTTTATAAGCATCCCGTCGACAATTTCCGTGAGGTTAAAAAGGTTGAACCCTTTTCGCATGTAGTGCGACCATGTAAAATAGCCATTCTCATTCGCTAGGCAATCCTCTGAGGTTTTTGGGAAGTAATAACTGGTATTGGACGGGATTTCCCAGGTTTTCGGAATGGTAGGTGCTGACGTGGACGACAAGGATGCTGAGGATGTTGTACCTGAGCCTTGATTCGACATCGTGGATTAGGTGGGCGAGGACTAAGTGCGGGGTTTGTCTAGATGCAATGAGAGTGCATAGAAAACGAATGTGGTTGCGCAAATTGATCCGGTGTGCTAGTTCTGATGAGTTCGTTGTATCGACTGACAATGAAATTTTCATGCGTCAGGGCTCATAACCTAATGAGAGTGAGCACTGAGGTACATGTTTAGCTAGAGTATAGTTGAGCAAGATTAGTAGCGTACCTCAGTCAAAGGAGTAAAACAACTGAGGAACGAACGGAACAATCTGGAACTGTAAGTAGTGGACCATGTGGGAACGTTCTACCAGAAAAGGAAAGCTAGGTGCGTAGTATACTAAGTGTAGCGTATCTCAACACTAACCTCCCAACTCCCCATGCTGCTACTTCAGCACTTCCCCCGCCTGAAAAAGAAGTAGACGAAGAGGAGGTAAACGAAGAAGAAGACTCTTCCCTCCCTGAGGACAATTCTGATAAAGAGCATATCTGCTCTGTTATCTCTGCCGCCCTGGACACACTAGCAGCCTCACATCCCATACCTCCTGAAGACATCAAGAAACCAATCCCTATCATAATGGCCCTCCCTGAAGAGTTTTCTGGAGAGCCACAGGACACTACCAGATGGCTGCTAGCGATGAGGGCCTACCTCGCCCTTCATAACCACTGGACAGAGTCTACTAAGGCTGTAGTACTCCTTAACCATATGACCAAAGGCCAAGAAAAAGCCTTTGCTGAGTCTTGGCTCACCAAGATCGTTATCAACAAGGTATCAGACGACCAGTTCACCCTCAAGAAGATCAGTGATTCTTTCTTGACCACCTTCTCCCCATATGACTCGGCCTCTCAAGCCCATGTTGAACTCGGATCCCTGAACCAAGATACCTGTGACCCCAAAGGATTCGAGAAGTTCATCTCCAACTTTTCCCTCCTCTCTATCAGATCCCAGATCACCAATGTCCATGCCCTCTCTGAATGGTTCCTCAGAGGTTTAGATAGCAAGATCATGGAGCAACTCACTCTCTCCAGGATCCTCAAAACTGCTAAAACCATTGAGGAACTTTTCACCAAAGCATCAGAGATCGAAGGAGGACTCAAACGAATCCACCTACTCAAATGCGGTCCACATACTTCCTATGGAGGATCATCCTCCCAACGGGATCCCAACGCGATGGACATAGACCGCCTCACTCTCGAACCTGGAGAGCGAGCCCGTCTATTCCGAGAAAGGAGATGCTTCATCTGTAAGAAGCAAGGGTGCTCTACCAAACATCACCCTGGGTACACTCCCAGTGTGAGAAAGCAGACTTCGACCTTGATGGTCCAAGTACGGATGGTACAGGCTACTACCCCACCTTCCACCCCTAAGGATATCATGGTCAACATTGACCCATATGACATGATCGTCAAGTCTAAAGGATATGACAAGGCACAACTAATCAAGGCAATCGATGCTTTTCATGCATCATATTAACACCATTGACCTTTCCCTCATGGAACAGATTAAAGAGTCCTCCCCATCTGACCCCCTCGTCCTCACATATTTGAAGGAACTTCATTTGGAGTCTCCATCCCTTCCCCTTCGGTCCTCCCCCTCTGATTGGTCTTACTCGGATGGCCAACTCTATTTTTGTTCCAGATTATATGTCCCAGATCCCACCCGTCCTTGCCTGGTCAAGGATGCCCATGGATCTCCCTCTGGTGGCCATGGTGGTCACCTTCATACCCTTGCCCTCCTCTGCAAGGACTATTGGTGGCCGGGTATGGCGACCTTCGTCTGGAAATATGTGGCTGGTTGTGCGGTGTGCCAAGCTAATAAGGTGCAAACCCACCCTACCATACCCCCCTCCATTCCACTAGCAGTTCATACCTCCCACCTGTTTGCCCACTTTGTTGAGATATGCTACACTTAGTATACTACGCACCTAGCTTTCCTTTTCCGGTAGAACGTTCCCACATCGTCCACTACTTACAGTTCCGGATTGTTCCATTCGTTCCTCAGTCGTTTTACTCCTTCGACTGAGGTATGCTACTAATCTTGCTCAACTATACTCTAGCTAAACATGTACCTCAGTACTCACTCTTATTAGGTACATAATACAGTCGTTTTACTCCTTCGACTGAGTGCTCACTCTCATTACACTTGTCTGTGGATCTTATCACTGACCTCCCCCCAGTCCATGGCCATGATTCTATTATGGTTGTGGTCAACCATGGCCTCAGTAAGGGGGTAATTCTCGCCCCTTGCTCTAAAACCATCGATGCTGCTGGCATTGCCGACCTTTTCTTCCACCATGTCTTTAAGCGCTTCGGCCTCCACAACAAACTCATCTCTGATCGAGGCCCACAATTCACTTCTGCGTTTGCTAGAGAGCTTGTCAAACTCGCTGGATACGATCTGGCCCTCTCTACAGCTTACCACCCCCAATCCGATGGGCAAACAGAATGCTACAATCAGGAGTTAGAAACCTACCTCTGCATCTTCTGCCAAGGGCAACCTATGAAATGGCTAGATCTACTCCCTTGGGCTGAGTTTTCCCATCACTCCATCATCCACTCCTCCACCAATAAATCCCCATTCTCTCTCCTCTACGGATTTGAGCCCTGCTCTTATCCCCCTCTTGGAAAAACCTATATTCCTGCCTTAGAACAATGCCTCTCTTATCTCGAAACCGCTCAAAAAGAAGCAGAAGCCTCCCACCAACTCGCTCAACTTAAAATGAAAGAGCGAGTCTTCTCTTGATTTAAACCCTGGAACATCGGAGATAAGGTCTGGCTTGATGCCAAAAACCTAAAACTCCAAGTTCCCAACCGAAAACTCTCCCCAAAATGTGTTGAATCACTGGAAATCACTCAGGTAGTGTCCTCTGTGGCCTTCCGACTCAAACTTCCCCCACAATGGAAGATCCATGATGTCTTTCACACGTCCCTCCTTTCCTCTTATAATGAGACCCCAGAACACAGACTCAACTTTCCCTGACCACCTCCTGAACTTGTGGGATTGGAAGAAGAATTTACCATGAAATCCATTATCAATCACTGCAGATCTCCATCACAGAGGCAGTACCTCGTGCACTGGACCAGCTATCCAGCTTCAGAACGAACATGGGAGCCTGAATGCCACCTTATTAATGCCAAGACAATTTTACTGGCATATAAAAAGGCGAACAAATTGTAGCAGAGCTCAAACCACTCTTGTTCCTCTATGGCCATCATCTCCCACTCTTACCTGTCCATCCATGCCACTCTTGCCTCCCTCACCCCTTTCTCTTGTCACATCCTCTATGTCTCACTTGTCAAGGACCGAGAAACCCTGGTTGCGCTTTGCACCATGCCAGAATTCACATCAGATCCCATCATCACCTCCCTGGTCTGCAGCTACCTTCAGCTCGCAGGCCTTCAATCCCTTTTCTCCTGGGCTGCCTGGCAGTCGCCAAGTGCCTTTGTCGCCAAGCATTCCAACTCCTTCATCCCCGACTCTACCAATACCCTTCCTCTCATCACCAATGTCATCACTGAGCTCTGGCTCTCCTTCCTCAATGCCCTCTTCAATGCAGGGTTTGATCTCGCCCTCGCACAACTCAGTTGCCCCCTCCTCCACCGCATTCTCTCCCCCATTGTCGAATCTTTCATCGACAACGACTCCCTCTCCTCCAGGCATTTTCAGGAATTCCTGGAGGACTTACTTCAACTTGCTCCTGGAGGAGCTGGACAAGTTCACTCTGCAGGACCTGTGGATGGAGTCTACCCTGTCAGCTCTACAGCTACTAGCAACAGTGGCAGTGAACCAGCTGCCTCTTCCTCCCTGTCCTCCAACATCTCCTCCATCCCTGCCCTCGATACCGACTCTGACGCCACTCACATCAAGTCCTCCACCCCCATACCTCCCGCCACTCCTCCCACTGTACAGTGCACCTATCGCCAGCGGGGTACTCGCCCCATCCCCCCTCTTGTCATCTCTGGTAATTCCTCACCCACCCCTACATTGGGAGATGGGACTTGCCCAAACTCCCCCCCAAATGTGGCAAGAATTCGCCCTTGTGCCCCTCCTCCCATCTATGTTCCATCCACAACCACAAGTGTTCCCAGATCCATGATGGCAGCTCCCGCTCCCTATCCCTCCAATTCCAGGGACACCACTTCACCTTGCGCCACACGCCACAGATGTTATGTCTGCAACCAATACGGGCACTTCCGTATCAACTGCCCATGTTACATTTGTCCCTACTGCAAGGCCTGAGCTCCTGGACATACCCAACGAGACTGCACCTGGCGTCCCACCACCTGTGAACAATGTGGCGCCCTGTCCCATATTCTCCCTTCCCCCTGTCTCAACATTATCGCAGCAACCAACTTCGGATGGGGAGCCTGGGCTGAAGGGAGCTGGGGAGCAGAGTTGGATTGATGCTGGGCATCAACCTTATGACAGAGGTAATGTTATAGTCGAGGATACCCCCTTCCCCTTTTCCTCTATTATCAACAAGGACAACTGGAATTCGGCACTTGCCCAAGACTGCTCCCCGGCGGAGTGGGATCTCTATTTCGATTTCTCGCCTTCTCCTGTGCTGACCACTGCCTTCTAGGCAGTGCTACTTATTTATGACTTGTTTCTTGTCACAGACATTGCTCTCCTCGGCTATGCTCTCTTACGCATAGCCTCATAGTCCCTTTTATATCCCTGACTCATTATGACTCATTAGTGCCTGCCCTATACTAGTTCAAGCTCCACTTGAACTTGTTACAATACAGTATATAAACCCCTCTCTCCTGTATTTACATCTTTAACCTTGATCTACACAATACCACATAGTTTCAAGTCTATTGGTTGATTCTTTCTACCTCATCCTCTAGTCTGAGCCGGGCCTTAGACTTCCTCAACATCATTGCTGTCCTCATCATCAAGGGTCGCTTCTATCCCTAGGTAGGGAACCTCTGTCAGTGAGAGCTGAACCTCTCCAGGTCTGCTTCTAGGACTTCTTCCTATGCCACCTGCATCGAAGGAAGTCTCAAAGACTTCCTGCCACAGCTGCTAGAGTATCTAGCCGTCGCTCACACCAATGAGAGAAGGGTACTGCTTGATGCCATAACCCCTTGGTACATCACTTGACACTACTGGTCCTGTCACATGTTATACATCATGGTTGATCATAACAGAGGATGAGGTAGAAAGAATCAACCAACAGACTTGAAACTACGTGGTATTGTGTAGATCCAGGTTAGAGATACAAATACGAAAGAGAGGAGTTTATATAGGGTATCATAATGAGTTCAAGCAGAGCTTGAACTAGTGTAGGGCAGGCACTATTGAGTCATAATGAGTCAGGGATATAAAAGGAACTACAAGGCTGTGCACAAGAGAGCATAGCCAAGGAGGGCAGTGTCTGTGACAAGACATGAGTCATAAATAAGTAGCACTGCCTAGAAGGCAGTGGTCAGCACAGGAGAAGGTGAGAAACAGAAGAATTGGTCCCACTCTGCTGGGGAGCAGTCTTGTGTGAGCGCAGCGTCCCAGTCATCCTCATTGATGATTGGTGAAAAAGGGGAGGGAGTATCCTCGACCATAACATTACCTCTGTTGTAAGGTTGATGCTCAGCATCAATCCAACTCAGCTCCCCAGCTTCCTTTGGCCCAGGCTCCCCATCCATAATTGCTTGCCGAATTGATATTTGGGCAAGGGGATGGTGGAATGTGGGAGGGGGCCCTGCATTTTTCACAAGTGGTGGGGCGCCAAGTGTAGTCCTGCTGAGTATGTCCCAGTGCGCGGGCCTCACAGTAGGGGCAGATGTAGGAAGGGCAATTGATACAGAAGTGTCCATACCGATTGCAGACGAAGCACTTAAGGTGGAATTCCGGGAATTGGTGGGGTAGGGGTTAGCCACCACGGGTCCGGGAACACTTGTGGTTGCGGAAGGAACATAGGCAGGAGGAGGGGGATGAGGGCGTAACCTTGCCACAGTTGGGGGGGAGTTTGGGTGAGTCCCGCTTCCCAGTGTAGGGGTAGGGGAGGAATCACCAGAGACAGCAGGAGGGGGGATGGGACGAGTCCCTCGATGGTGGTAGGCATGCCGTACTGAGGGAGAAGTGGCAGGAGGTATGGGGGTGGAGGACTCGACGTGAGTGGCGTTGGAGTTGGTATTGAGGGCGGGGATGGAGGAGGAGTCAGAGGACAGGGAGGTAGGGGCAGCTGGCTCGCTGCTACTGTTGCCAGCAGCTGTAGTGCCAATGGGGTTGACTCCATCCATAGGTCCCTCAATGTGGACTCATCGAACTCCTCCAGGACCAAATTGAAGAAGTTGACAATTGGGGAGAGGATGCGGTGGAGGAGGAGGTGATCAAGTTGGGCGAGGGCGAAATCAAACCCCACATCAAAGAGGGCATCAACGAACGAGAGTTTGAGCTCAGTGATGACATTGGTAATGAGTGGGAGGGTGTTGGAGGAGTCAGGGACAAAGGGGTTGGTGTGCTCAGTGACAAAAGCACCTGGTGACTGCCAGGTAGCCCAGGAGAAAAGGGATTGAAGGCCTGTGAGCTGGAGATAGCTACAGATGAGGGAGGTGATGATGGGGTCCGATGTGAACTCCAGAGTGGTGTGAAGTGCAATCAAGGTTTCTCTGTCCTCAACAAGTGAGGCATAGAGGATGTGACAAGAGAAAGGGATGAGGGAGGCAAGAGTGGCATGGATGGATGGGTAAGAGTGGGAGATGATGGCCATAGGAGAGCAAGAGTGGTTTGAGCTCCGCTATAATTTGTTTGCCTTTTTATATGCCAGCAAGATGGTCTTGGCATTAGTAAGGTGGCGCTTGGGTTCCCACATTCATTCTGAAGCCGGGTAGCTGGTCCAGTGCATGAGGTACTGCCTTTGTGACGGAGATCTGTGGTGATTGATAATGGATTCCATGGTAAACTCTTCTTCCGATCCGACAAGTTCAGGGGGTGGTCGGGGAAAGTTGGGTCCATGTTCTGGGGTCTCATTATAGGAGGAGAGGAGGGATGCATGGAAGACATCATGGATTTTCCATTGCAGGGGAAGTTTAAGTCAGAATGCCACAGAGGATACTACTTGAGTGATTTTGAGCGGTCCAACACATTTTGGGAATGGTTTCCAGTTGGGGACTTGGAGTTTTAAGTTCTTGGCATCAAGCCAGACCTTATCTCCAATATTCCACAGTTTGAACCGAGAGAAGACTCGCTCTTTCATTTTGAGTTGAGCAAGTTGGTGAAAGGTCTCAGCTTCTTTTCAAGCAGTTTCAAGGAGAGAGAGGCATTGCTCAAGGGCAGGAATATAGGTTTTCCCGAGGGGTGGATAGGAACAAGGTTTGAATCTGTAAAGGAGGGAGAATGGGAATTTGTTGGTGGAGGAGTAGATGGTGGAGTTATGGGAGAACTTGGCCCAGGGGAGTAGGTCAAGCCATTTCATAGGCTAACCCTGGCAGAAGATGTGGAGGTAGGTTTCTAACTCCTGATTGTAACGTTTGATTTGCCCATCAGATTGGGGGTGATAAGCTGTAGAGAGGGCCAAATCGTATCCAGCGAGTTTGGCAAGCTCTCTAGCGAATGCTGAGGCGAATTGTGGGCCATGATCAGAGATGAGTTTGTTGTGGAGACCAAAGCATTTGAAGATGTGGTGGAAGAAAAGATTGGTGATGCCAGCAGCATCGATGGTTTTGGAGCAAGGGGTGAGAATTACCCCCTTACTAAGGCCATGGTTGACCACGACCATAACAGAATCATGGCCGCGGACTGGAGAAAGGTCAGTGATAAGATCCACTGAGAGGTGGGAAAATGAGTGGGAGGTGTGGACCACCAACGGGGTCGAGGGGGGAATGGTTGGGTGGGTTTGCACCTTATTAGCCTGGCAAACTGCACAGCCAGCCACATATTTGCAGACAAAGGTAGCCATGCCAGGCCACCAGTAGTCCTTGAAGAGGAGGGTGAGGGTACAGAGGTGACCACTGTGGCCACCCGAGGGAGATCCATGGGTGTCCTCAACTAAGCGGGGACATGCAGGATCTGGAACGTACAGTCTGGAATGAAAATAGAGCCACCCATCCAAGTAGGACCAATCGGAAGGGGAAGAATAGAGGGGGAGGGAAGGAGACTCTGAATGGAGTTCCTTCAGATATGTGAGGACAAGGGGATCAGATGGGGAGGACTTCTTTATTTGTTCTGTGAGAGAGAGGTCGATGGTGTTA
>JBBPKR010000079.1:0-19363 GCA_038089375.1 Pseudoaustroboletus valens | reverse complement strand
ATATAACTTGATTTGACTGTGATTTCATCTATTATATCAAAAGCTCAAAAACTGTTGCAATGATATTGCTGTTTTGAAATGGGCATATCTCCACAGCCACCAAGTCAAATCACATGACCAAGGCACCGTCAGCAAGCCAAGAGTGAGTACCTTATTTGGTCCTACCAATGCTAAGTGAAATTCCCACACCATCAAGTGTCACACCACCATTAGTTCAAAACTGCAAAACATTGCAACGGTTTTTGAGTTCACTGTACGCCACCACGTCCTCTGTCCATCCGTTACCTTGCGCCACCCGGAACACATTCAGAGTGTGGTGATGGTCTGCATTCCATCATCAGAAGAGAACGAGGGAACGAGTGCTATGAAAGACTCATCTGGAACTGGCTCAAGGACTGTAAAAACACCTGTGAGACGGTATTTCTGATTCTGAACAGGCCCAAAAATGCAATGGATATGGCAGAGTACAGTGCCGCCAACTTGATGATCATTGCAGCGATTGACGAGTACTGAGTCCTGTATCTCGATCCTAGCACAGACATAATGTGGTATCGGAAGTGCAACAAGTGGATAACGATTGCAATCGTCAGAATGAATGAGTGCAAGTGACAGGCTGAGATAGGGCAGCATGAAGTTGATGCCATTCATCACATAGTGATTCGTGGTCTACACTTGAATCAGGAAATTCCTAGGGCTGCGTCATTGTAGCACATGTCAGGCCTTGTGAACTTGGGATGGGACAACATGAGATGTATTGACCTATCGAGCCTGTGAGCATCAGGCAAGGAAAGAATATAATGACCCAGATGGAGGCGCGGCACTGCTGATAAATCACTTTGAACCACCATACCTGAGTTGATGGTGAGTTATCGAGTAAGAGTATCCAAATTAATCCTCACTGACCACTAGAGCATTGGAAAGCCAGTTGAAGAGAATAAACATGATGTTCTCTGAATTGCCTATAGGAACGGAGAACATGTTATTCTTGTATGCCTTGGACCGCTGGGATAGTTGCAATCGTCAATGAACACCATCTATGTGAATGCGGTGAGGGAAACCATGAAGAGCATGGTGAGGAGGAAGGTTACGGTGATGTAGAGGAGGAGAGGCAAACGTTTCTTGAACTCAGCCCAATTTTTCTTGCAGACAAGGAGATAGAGCGACAAGGGGTAAAGACAGACAATGATCCCATAGGTGATGGAGCTGACAATGATGCCTTGAAGCCAGCACCTCTCGGAGAAGAGGGTCTGGGCATCTTTGTCCGGGACCCAGCTTGAGCTGGAGGTCATGTCAGTTGAGCGGCAGGGAAAGAAGATTGGGGAGCAAACAGGTGTTTGTCTGGTGGGTGCAAGCGTATTTGGTACATAATAAAATACCATTGGTTCAAATGAAAGCGACATACATGTGCTGGGTACGTGATCACAGGGAACTGTAATGTGCTGATTTGTGGAGCACATTTGCAAAGACAGGGCCCATTCTATCAACGCTGGTGCGATTTGAGACCAGAGCAAATGGTGAACTTCCAGACCATGCTGTTCTACATCTTCCTTACTGTGATCGTCATCAGAGGCATTGAGGTCAAAGTGTCGAAGTCGTCAACCCCACCTTGCTGGTCATTGAATGCACCTAGGATTGATAGGACACGAGGAGGCGTTGACTTGGCAACGAGTGCACCGACACTGCTGGGTGAAAGAATCGTTCAGAGAGAGAACTGCCACCACAGCCTCTCCGACCACGAGCCCTACCAATGCAGAAGGGAGTGACCTTGTGTCTCGGTTAGGCATTTGCAGCGGATGCTGGCACATCAATGTCTTCAAATAGTTTGCCCTCTGGTGGCTCATTCTCGTTGTGAATGTACCCAGGCGAGGCCTCTAGTTTACACTTGTAATCCATGTGCATCTCTTTCTCACGATGAAGGGAACCCTTGAGTGTCTTGATTTGTCTCTCAGCATGGAAGAGTCTCTGCTGAAGTGCATCTATTTCCTTGTCGAGATGGTCAGAAGTGTAGAAACAACGAGAAGGGGATGGGTCAGGGGAAACATCAGCCAGATCCTCGAATGACGACTCTTGAGCATCTTGATCAGCCTCGCAGCATGGAAGAGTCTTTGTTGAAGTGCTTCTATTTCTGCGTTGGAATGGTTAGAAGCATGGAAAGGACGTGAAAGGGTAGGCTGTAGCACTCTCCTACCTAGGTTGCATTGACTCAGAGATCCTGGAGGTAACCATGACAGATCTTCTACTCAGGCTCGATATGCTGGGTGGCCACCTCAAACCAAGGTGGAGTTTGCATTTGAGTTCAGTGGTAATACACTTGAATCCGTTGCGGCGTGCTGGTACTATCTCATAGCTGTCAATATATGTACACAAGTTCGACACTCAAACACCAATACACAATGCTCTAGCATGAGTTATAGCGTAAAAGAAGTCCTTGTTAAAATATTTGTTCAAAAAAAAAGATCGAGTAGAATGTATGCTATTTGTTGATGTCAAATGATTGTCTGCAATGGCGTCAAAGCAAGGGATGACATGAGCAAATGATCTAAGTTGGTCCAATGGAAATACCTCTCCATACAGAACTCCAGATGCACAGGTTGCCTTCTTCAGAATGTGCAGACCAGTAGAGGGTTCAACTATGCCCCGATTGGCAGGTTGTGAAACAATATCAAACCACTCTGCATAAATGAGGCAGCAATTGGCCCATGGAATGGTAGTGCGTCGTAGAGGGGCCGGAGACATGATGAGGCGGACCTGCACGATCAAATGGCCTGTGCGAGGTGTTCTAGTATCAGGTTGGAAGCTAAATTACATGTGAATTTACCTTCAAGGCCGCTGATTGGCCAGTCGTGTGCATGAGCTTCATCCACTGCCAAGATCGCGGTATTGTACCGACCATGCTTCCAGGTTTGATCAGGTGGGTGCACATTCACAGTAAACGTCAAGCCGAGTTCAGCAGGGTTATGATAGGAGCGTTGCTGAAGGTGTACTTTATACCAGACCCGAAGGTCTTGGAAAGGGAGCTGGACATCAGAAGGTGAGCATCTCTGCCAGCTGAAGGTGTGAAAATTCTCAGTGAATAGGCCCTCGCGGTTTAGGTAGTCACCCAAGGCAGCACGGAGATTAGGGAGATCAAATGCATCAGAAATTTCTTCAATGCTCTTGTGTGTAAACACTGGCGTCTTGTTGAGATGAATGGCTACTGAGCCTGAGATGATTGTATGTGGTGGAAATGAAACAGACAACACAGATGGAGCATCAGAGACTAGCTTCCTGGCAGTCTTGAAAAAGTCTGTGGGCTTTCAGTATGGAGACCACAGTTCTGCCACGACGTCTCCGGCTCCTTCATAGTTGCTATCTTTATCAATGCTCAAATCTTTGTCGCTGTCAGCGTTATCCAGGTCCATTGTCCGAAGCTTGATCGCAGTGTTAAACAGCCGAGCTTTCTCGTCTCGGTCAAGGCAGCAGCATATCTGGGAGTCGTAATCGTGATGGTTAGTGGTGGAAGCAGGGTCCACAATGTATCGTGTTTTTAATTCTACCCTGCCCGTCTACATGACCTGTGTCACCCAACGAAGCTTGCACAGTGCAGCTACAATGTTGTGCCACTTTGCACAGCACCGCCACACCCATGTAGATACTCACCACACCTGTACATGATTGTGCAGCAGCGTGCAGCGACTAAGATACCTACCTACGGTTATTCGACCTCCTGCTTGTGGCATGTTAACGCAGCTGGAATACTCCTGGTTGATCTGCTTGCCGTCGCACCCAAACTCGTCCTCCTCTTATCGAGTCTTTGCCCTTCACCATTATTCAAATAATTTCCGTCCACAAGTTAGAAGTAACCCTGGGTTGATCTTGGTCCCATCACCCCTTTCGTCCGGGTCATCCCTCTTCCCCACACCCTTGAACCCGTCAACCGTACGTGACTCCACCCACCATCCCAGATACTCCTTCCCCATCCTACTCACCATCGATATCTATAGTGTCGTTAGCATTTCTTCCCACCCTCCAAGTATGTATCATTGAGCACGATCGCCGTTACCGCCGTACGAGTAGCAGTGCCCACTGTTCCCTAATGTCGGTGGGTGCCCCTCGCAGGATTATGTCTTCAATTTCATCTTCATTTCCGTTGGCGGCAGTTTGTTGACCGAAGTCTGACATCTGAAGTCTCCTCGGAGAGTGGGACAAGGTAATACAGGATAGAAGAAGGAAAAGGACGATCTTGAAAAGAGCATTGAGCCTCTTCATGCTGCTCTCCATTCGCAAGAGCAAAGTTCAGGAGGTGTGTGACTCACTATCTTGACTGCCTCAAATTGATATCCTGGACCCGTCAGACAAGTTCAAGAAAGAGAACTGGAACCTTGAAGTCACTTTGCAAGAGCTCTGCACACAACTCTCGGACTCCCAAAGCACTGTGCAGAAGCTGGAATCTGAGCACAAAAGGCTCACGAAGCTGCTCGATACAACACATGAATCCATGGACCAATACAGGAATGACGCAGAGTGGACAAAGACTGCATTCGACGAATTCGAAGCCAAGCACAACACTGGATTTGCGCAGGCACGAAAGCATGGTGTTGGCCTAGAGCGCAATAAATCCAATTTGCAGTCCATGCTTGGTACTTTGAGAGTGCAAGTGGCAAAAGCCAACCGGAGGCTGGGACCCAAGTATTGTTCTCCCTTCATCCCGAGTACAGGCGATGCCGAAGTTCGTCCACTCCTACTGCTGCTGACAGGGATGATGTATTCACTACTGAAGGCATGTCCACAAACAGGAAATGCCAGGACACCTCGATCGTATTCCAAGCAGGGCTTCCTTTGTCATGAGGAAGAGATGCTCATGACTACAAGCGCAAACTAGAGACCTCGCCTGTGTATGCTGAAGATGACAGCAAGCCGCCAGAAGCGAGCTATGCAAGGTCATTGATGTGGAGCACTGTGGTCTGGATGTTTCGCCACCTGTTCCAGTCACAAATCGCACGAGCATCAATGGAATGGACCCCATGTACGTGCTCCGCAAATCAGCATCATACAGCTCATTACAGTCACGCATCAGTCCTCTGCATCGGTTCATTGCCCTATGAAGTGGACACTGCGCCGTCAGCACGGTAGTGCTGCCTCACCACCCTGCCCCCCCCATCCCGCTTCTTCCCATACATGCTCGCGTTTGTATGTTGCTTAGGTCAACTTGCATGGCACTGTCACCGTCACTGGCAGGTCTGCCAAATGCAACATGATCTCGGAATTCATCATGTTTGCCCAGGTGACCAGCCACTCTGATTGCAAAGTCCCCCCATGCTCTTACCGCCATCTTCTTGTTTGCTCGCAAGCACTCCTCTTTCGTTCGCATCATTGGCGTAGCAAACACGCATACCCTCCCTGTCTCCATAAGTCCGTCCAATGACGAGGCAGCGAGTGTCGTGCCAGCACAGGCAATTCTTTTAGGTGGTATCCATACACCAAGACGCACTCAGGCTGGAGCTCTGCTGATCCCCCCGGCTGGTTCTATGCCATGACCGACATCTACAATGATGTCCGAAAAAGCATGTGCTCAGAGCAAAAAATATGCGCACGCGGCATGCAGACCTTTCGTGTAATTGTATTATTATACTTGTAGTACTAGGCTGTCCTACTACATGTTTGTGTAACCGTGCACACTATGGTACTTGTATGGCACTCTATGTGCTGTGTGTTAGCTCATTGTGGGCCCTGTGACATAATGTGTCCCTGTCGGACCACATCTCTGGACCGCTGAGTAACTGTACCAATGCTGTAAATGAGGTAATGTTTGTCATTGGCTGTAATATACTGTTCCTATTTTAGGTTTTTGCTGATGTTTGTTGAGAGTACTGTCAACGTTCTGGGCTTTAACGGGTCGAGGAAGAGGGAAAGTGGGGATATGGTATTGATCGATAATACAATGATTAATGAAGCATCCAGTAGCTCCACTATCGATCAAGGCGGTGATGCCAACATTTTGCTCCAGATTCTTGCTGGAAATAATGGTGACTGAAAGGTGAATAGAACTAGCCTTCATTCCAGCAATAAATACAGGAGCAATCGTAACCGAGGGTCCAGATGCCGGTCCTGGCCCTCCTTCTAAAAATCCTTTCCGGTTTGGACAAGGTCAGAGGCATCATCTTCGAGAAGATGAATATCTTCTACTTTGTAAACTATCCTCGGATCGTCTTCGTCAGCTTCCCAGATAGAGTTCCCATCTTCATCTTTGGTAGGATTGAACACAGCATCGATTGCTTTGATAAGTTGTGCCTTGTCGTATCCTTTAGACTTAGCAATCATGTTGTACAGATCAACGTTGACCACGACATTTTTAGGGGGGGAAGGTGGAGTGGTAGTTTGTACCATCCGTACTTGGACCGTCGAGGTCGAAGTCCGCTTCTTGACATTGGGGGTGTACCCAGGGTGACGCTTAGTAGAGCATCCCTGCTTTTTACAGATGAAACATCTCCTTTCTTGGAAGAGACGGGCTCACTCTCCAGGTTCGAGAGTGGACAGTCTACATCCATCACATTGGGATCCCACCGAGAGGATGATCCTCCATAGGAAGTATGTGGGCCGCGTCGAAGTAGCCGGATTCATTTAAGTCCTCCTTCGATCTCAGATGCCTTGGTGAAGAGTTCTTCGATGGTTTTAGCAGTTTTGAGGATCCCGGAGAGAGTGAGTTGCTCCGTGATCTTGCTATCTAAACCTCTGAGAAACCATTCTGAGAGGGCATGGACATCGGTGATCTGAGATCTGGTGGACAGGAGGGACAAGTTGGAGATGTACTTTTTGAATTCTTTGGGGTTGCATGTATCCTGGTTCAGGGATTCTAGTTCAACACAGGCTTGGGAGGCCGAGTTGTAGGGGGAGAAAGTCATCAAGAAGGAATCACTGATCTTCTTGAGGGTGAACTGGTCGTCTGACACCTTGTCAACGACTATCTTGGTGAGCCAAGACTCAGCAAAGGCCTTGCCTCAGCCTTTGGTCATACGGTTGAGGAGTACTACTGCTTTAATAGATTCTGTCCAATGGTTGTGGAGGGCGAGATAGGCCCTCATGGCTAACAGCCATCTGGTAGCGTCCTGCGGCTCACCAGAAAACTCTTCAGAGAGGGCAGCTTTAATTTCGGTGGTCATCATGGTGGGGATGGGGATTGGTTCGTTGATATCCTCAGAAGGTATGGGGTGTGAGGCTGTGAGGGTCCTAGAGCAGCAGATATGACTGAGTGGAGGTGTTCTCTGTCAGGTTCGTTTATAGGGATAGTAGGGTCTTCTTCATCTCCTACTTCTTCATCTTCATCTTCTTCGTCTACTTCTTCTACTTCTTCTTCAGGTGGTGGAAGTGCAGAAGTTGTAGCATAGGGAGTAGAGCGGTTGAATGGTGGAAGGGAAGGGGGGTTAAGTCGCGGAGAAGACTGGAAGGGGTTTTCCCAGGAACAAGCAGAGGAGTTGGTAGATCCTGCTCCGGAGATTTGATGAGACGTGATGACGACGAGGTGTTGCTCAACTTAGAGCAACAAGATGATGAAGGGGAGTAGAAACCTAGGCGTGGAGAGCACTAGGAAAAGAAAACCTTGATCTTTTGTTATGATCAACCATGATGCATAACATGTGACATGACCAGTAGTGTCAAGTGATATACCAAGGGGTTACAGCGTCAAGCAGTACCCTTCTCTCACTGATGTGAGTGACGGCTAGGGATACTAGCGGCTGTGGCAGGAAGTCTCCAAGACTCCCTTCGACGCAGGTGGCATAGGACAATGTTCTAGAAGCAGACCTGGAGAGGTTCAGCTCTCACTGACAGAGGTTCCCTACCTAGGGATAGGAGCAGCCCTCAACGTTGAGGACAGCAATGATGTTGAGGAAGTCTAAGGCCCAGCTTAGACTAGAGGGTGAGATAAAAAGAATCAACCAATCAGACTTGAAACTACATGGTATTGTGTAGATCAAGGTTAGAGATACAAATACGAGAGAGAGAGGTTTAAATAGGGTATCATAATGAGTTCAAGCGGAGCTTGAACTAGTATAGGGCAGGCACTACGAGTCATAACAAGTCAGGGATAAAAATGGAACTATGAGGCTATGCGCAAGAGAGCATAGCCGAGGAGGGCAGTGTCTGTAACAAGAAATGAGTCATAAATAAGTAACACTGCCTAGAAGGCAGTAGTTGGCACAGGAGATGGGGAGAAATGGAAGTCAAGATTCCACTCCACTGGGGAGCAGTCCTGCGAGAGCGCAGCATTCCAATCATCCTCGTTGATGATAGGTGAAAAAGGGGAGGGGGTATCCTCGACTGTAACAAGAGCCTTGGTGCTCATCCCTCTGCACAGGTCCTCTGCCATCTAGACAAAGTCACCAACAGGAATTACCCTGTTGATCAGCCTACCACTAGTTGCCAAGGAAGAAGCCTCATGGACAGGTTGTCCTTGAGTACTTTTGGGGCTGGTTCTTCAACCCCCTGCTTTCAAAAAGTCTTTGATATGGAAGATAACTTTTCAGCTGAACCTGGACCCTCTGTCACTGAGGAGGTAGAAGCAATGGACAATGAGGATTGTGTCTCAATGGGAGAAGTCATTTATGATGACTACCTTGAGCACTACTGGGACTCTGGCATTGCCTGTAAGTCCCATTCTACTCCTCTCTACTCAGACACTGATGAGTGAAAATCACCACAAACATTTCTTTATATACATTTTTGTCTGTAGTAGATACAAATAAATCTACTATACCTTCCTTCTCCATGTGTGACAACTGCAAGAATACTGCTAAACCTGCAAAGAATAAGCAAAAGGCTGATCACCCACCACCCAACATATGGATTCTGAATTCAGGAGCCTTATCACATTTCTCAAACAATCTAGATGATTTCATTGAGTACAATGCATTTACAATACCACAGTATACCCATACTGCAAATGGAAAAATGCCTATCTTACACATTGGCACTGTTCTTATACAGTATCAAAATGTAACTGCATGATTATCGCCAACCATCTATATGCCATCCTGTAATATTGAGTTGACATCCTTAGGGACTCTGTGGAAGGATGAGTGCTTAAGTGTTCAAACTGAACCTGGCCACCTTCATATCTATGATAAATTTCACAAGAAAAGGTTGATGTCTTTTCACAACCATGGCAATGATACCATGTACTGGATGAGAGCGCCTGCCATCAAACCACATGCTAGAAAGTCAATCCTAGCTGTGAACTACCCTTTACTCTATCAGTGCCTTGGGCACCCCTCTAAGGATGTCCTAAGAGCTGCTAAAAAGGATGTCAAAGATTTCCCTGACATCTCCATACCAAAAGAAGAGCCCATCTGCTCTGGATGTCAACAAGGCAAGCAGACAAATCAAGTTTTCCCACAGAATGAGAAGTATGCTACTACACCCTTTGAGTTGATTCATTGTGATCTCAAATCCTTTGAGATCAAATCATATCATAAATATAAGTACACCATCGTTTTTTATGATGACTATACTTTTTCTAGATGAATAGCTTGTATAAAGACCAAGGATAGAGCTCTCCATGTGACAAAGCAATTTATCACTTTTGTTCAGACATAATACAATACCCAGATTCAGAAATGGATATCTGATGCAGGGGGAGAATTTAAGTCTAAACAGTTCACTGAGATGTTGTGTGACAATTGTTACAATCAACCGTAATGCATAACGCGTGACACAACCAGTAGTGTCAAGTGATGTACCAAGGGGTTATGGTATCAAGCAGTATCCTTCTCTCACTGATGTGAGTGACAGCTAGATATGCTAGCGGCTGTGGCAGGAAGTCTCCAAGACTCCCTTCAATGCAGGTGACGTAGAATGGAGTTCTAGAAGCAGACCTGGAGAGGTTCAGCTCTCACTGACAAAGGTTCCCTACCTAGGGATAGGAGTGGCCCTCGACAATGAGGATAGCAACGACATTGAGGAAGTCTAAGGCCTGGCTTAGACTAGAGGATGAGGTAGAAAGAATCAACCAACAGACTTGAAACTACATGGTATTGTGTAGATCAAGGTTAGAGATACAAATATGGGAGAGAGAGATTTATATAGGATATTGTAATGAGTTCAAGCGGAGCTTGAACTAGTATAGGGCAGGCACAATTGAGTCATAACAAGTCAGGGATATAAAAGGAACTATGAGGCTATGCGCAAGAGAGCATAGCCAAGGAGGGCAGTGCCTATGACAAGAAATGAGTCATAAATAAGGAGCACTGCCTAGAAGGCAGTGGTCGGCACAGGAGAAGGCAAGAAACAGAAGTATAGATCCCATTCCACTGGAGAACAGTCTTGGGAGAGTACAGCATTCCAGTCGTCCTCCTCAATGATAGGTAAAAAAGGGGAGGGGGTATCCTTGACCGTAACATTACCTCCGTCATAAGGTTGATGCCCAGCATCAATCCAACTCAGCCCCCCAGCTTCCATCGGCCCAGGGTCCCCACCCGAAGTTGGTTGCCGCATTGATATTGGGACAAGGGGAAGGGGGAATGTGGGACGGGGCATCACATTGTTCGCAAGAGGTGGGGCACCAGGTGCAATCCCATTGGGTATGGGTATGCCCAGGGGCATGGGCTTCACAGTAGGGACAAATGTAACTTGAGCAATTGATGCAGAAGTGCCCGTACTGATTGCAGATGTAGCATCTGTGGTGAGTCATGCAGGGGGAGGTGATGTCCCGGGAATTGGAGGGATAGGGAGCGGGAGCTGCCACCATGGGTCCAGGAACATTTGAAGCTGCAGTTGGAACATAGGTGGGAGGAGGGGGACAAGGGCAAATCCTTGCCATGGTTGGGGGGAGTTTGAGTGAGTCCCATCTCCCAGTGTAGGAGTAGGGGAGGAATCACTGGTGATGGCAGGAGGGGGGATGGGATGGGAACCCTGCCAGCAATAGGCACGCCGTATGGTGGGAGGAGTGGCAGGAGGTAAGGGAGGACTCGACATAGGTGGCATCAGAATCCATGTTGAGGGCAGGGATAGAGGAGAAGTTGGAGGACGGGGAGGTAGGGGCAGCTGGTTCGCTGCTACCGTTGCTAGTAGTTGTAGAGCTGACAGGGTTGACTCCATCCACAGGTCCCGCAACGTGAACTCATTCAGCTCCTCCAGAAGCAAGTTGAAGTAAGTCCTCCAAGAACTCCTGGAAATGCCTGGAGAGGAGGGAGTCGTTGTCAATAAAGGACTTGACAACGGGGAAGAGGATGCGGTGGAGGAGGGGATGGTTGAGTTGGGCAAGGGCGAGATCAAACCCTGCATTGAAGAGGGCATCGAGGAATGAGAACCGAAGCTTGATGATGATGTTGGTGATGATGGGGAGGGTATTGGTGGCGTCAGGGATAAAGGGATTGGTGTGCTCAGCGACAAAGGTACCTGGCGACTGCCAGGCGGCCCGGGAGAAAAGGGATTGAAGGCCTATGAGCTGAAGGTAGCTGCAGACAAGGGAGGTAATGATTGGGTCCAAAGTAAACTCCAGCGTGGTTCAAAGTGCAACCAGGGTTTTTCTGTCCTTGACAAGCGAGGCATAGAGGACACGGCAAGAGGAGGGGGTGAGGGAGGTAAGAGTGGCATGGATAGAAGAGTACGAGTGGGGGATGATGGCCATAGAGGAGCAAGAGTGGTTTGAGCTCCGCTACAATTTGTTCGCCTTTTTATATGCCAGAAGAATGGTCTTGGCATTAGTAAGGTGGTGATCAGATTCCCACATTCGTTCCAAAGCCAGGTAGCCAATCCAGTGCATAAGGTACTGCTTCCGTGATGGAGAACTGTGGTGATTGATAATGGATTCCACGGTGAATTCTTCTTCTGATCCAACAAGTTTAGAAGGTGGTCGAGGGAAGTTGAGTCTGTATTCTGGGGTCTCATTATAGGAGGATAGGAGGGAGGCATGGAAGATGTCGTGAATCTTCCACTGTGGGGGAAGTTTGAGTTGGAATGCCACTGAGGACACTACCTGAGTGACTTCTAGTGGTCCAACATGTTTTGGGAATAGTTTTTGGTTGGGAACTTGGAGTTTTAGGTTCTTGGCATCAAGCCAGACCTTACCTCCGATGTTCCAAGGTTTGAACTGAGAGAATACTTGCTCTTTCATTTTTAGTTGAGCAAGTTGATGAGAGGCTTCTGCTTCTTTCTGAGCAGTTTCAAGGAGGGCAAGGCATTGCTCAAGGGCAGGAATATAGGTTTTCCCAAGAGGAGGATAAGAACAAGGTTCAAATCCATAAAGGAGGGAGAATGAGGATTTGTTGGTAGAGGAATGGATGGCAGATTTATGGGAGAACTTGGCCCAGGGGAGTAGATTGAGCCATTTCATGGGTTGACCCTGGCAGAAGATGCAGAGGTAGGTTTCTAACTCCCGGTTGTACCATTCTGTCTGGCAATCAGATGTGGGTAATAGGCAGTGGAGAGGGCAAGATCATATCCTGTGAGTTTGGTGAGTTCTCTGGTGAATGCCGAGGCAAATTGTAGGCCATGATCAGAGATGAGTTTGTTGTGGAGACCAAAGCATTTGAAGACATGGTGGAAAAATGGGTCAGCAATGCCAGCAGCATCGATGGTTTTAAAGCAAGGGACGAGAATTACCCCCTTACTGAGGCCATGGTCAACCACAACCATAATAGAATCATGGCTGCGGATGGGGGGAAGGTTGGTGATAAGATCCACCGAGAGATGGGAGAATGGGCAGGAGGTGTGGACCACTAATGGGACAGAGGGGGGAACGGTGGGGTGGGTTTGCACCTTATTGGCCTGGCAAACTGCACAGCCAGCTACATATTTCCAGACAAAGGTAGCCATACCAGGCCATCAGTAGTCCTTCAAGAGGAGGGCGAGAGTATGAAGGTGACCACCATGGCCACTGGAGGCAGATCCATGGGTGTTCTCAACTAGGCGAGAACAGGCAGGATCCGGGACATACAGCTGGGAGCAGAAATAGAGTCACCCATCAGAGTAAGTCCAGTCAGATAGGGATGATCAGAGAGGAAGGGAAGGAGACTTCGAGTGGAGTTCCTTCAGGTAGGTGAGGATGAGGGGGTCGGATGGGAAGGACTCTTTAATTTGTTCCATGAGAGAGAGGTCAATGGCATTAATATGATGCATAAATGCATCGTCAGGGAGGAGTTGAACATTGGTGTTATCGGAGGAGGTGTTCATGGAATCCTTGCATGACAGGGCATCCACAGGATCCATCTGGGTTCCTGGGACAGCATGGTAGAATAGGTCGAAGTCCTGTAAGAATAGGAGCCAGTGCGCCTGGTGCCAGGAGAGTTTCCATGGGTCCTTGAAGTATGTGAGGTTCTTGTGATCTGTAAGAACTGTGACTGGGTAGGCGGAACCCATCAGGTATTGGTGCCATTCTTCAAGACCATGGATAACGGTGAGGAGTTCACAGTCATATATGTCATAGTTTTGTTCCGCCAGGGAGAACGAACAGGAGAGATATCCACACAGGTGGAGATCTCCGTTTGAATCAGATTGCATCAGCACCCCTCCAGAGGCTGTCAAGGAAGCATCCATCATGAGGGTAAAGGGTTTGGAGGTGTCCGGAAAAGCCAGCACAGGCTTGGACAGAAAGGCCTGACAGAGTGATGCTACAGCAGAGTCACAGGCCAGAGACCAGATGAAGGAAACACTCTTCTTTGTGAGGTTGATAAGGGGTTGAGTGATATCCAAGAATGAAGGGATAAAGTGATGGTAGAAGTTGCAGAAGCCAAGGAATGAGCAGATTTCTTTGATTGAGGAGAATGGAGCGGACCAATCAGCAATAGCTTTGAGTTTGGTTGGGTCCATCTTGACTTTTTCGCCACTGATGACCATTCCTAGATATTCCACCTCCTTGGCCAAGAAAGTACATTTCTCGAGTTTGAGGTACATGAAGAGTTCATGGATGTGCTGAAGGACCTTGCACATGCACTCCTCATGAAGGGAAGGATCGGTGATGGAATGGATAAGGAGGTTGTCCATATAAATGATCAACCAGCCTTCAGCGATATAATCGCCAAAGTGGTCATTCATAAAGTGTTGAAAGGTTGCTGGCGAATTACACATGCTGAAAAACATGATGTTGGGCTCGAAGAGGCCGAGAGAAGTGATGAAAGCTGCCTTCCAGCAGTCCTCCTTCTTGATCAAAATATTGTTGTATCCCCAGCATATGTCAAACTTGGTGAAGAGGAAAGAACCCTTAAGTTTGTCGATGAGGTTAGAGATGAGGGGAAGGGGATATGCATTTTTGATCATGTGGGAGTTCAGGTATCGGTAGTCCTGATAGGGACGAAGCTTCTTGCCATCCTTCTTTTGGACGAAGAAGAAGAGGGAAGCTTGTGGAGACTTGAAAGGGGAAATCTTTCCAGATTTCAAGTTTTCATCAATGAACTCCTAGCAGGCCTTGAGTTTGGCTGGGTTGAAAGGATAGTTCTTTGCTCTTTTCAGGATAAAAGAGTTGGAGAGTTCGATCATATGATCATACAGTCAGGACGGGGGTAACTTGGTGGTGCCTTCTTCAGAAAACATGTTGGAGAAGGAGGAGTAGGCGTCAGGAAGGGTGACTTCCTCCAAGCCAGCCTGTTGGGCAATGGTGGTGGACAATGTAGTCTGAGCAATCTCCACAAACGGTAGAGAACCAGGAGTGTTCAATATAGAATGTCCGAGGAGACCTTTACGATTTAGAGGCATCAAATAGTGTAAATATTTGTTGTAAAGGTTGCAGGAGATAGCAGCTTCCTCTCCTTTACCAAGGAAGTTTGCAAGGTAGCATTGATGGTGAGACCAGGAATGGTCATCCCGAGTGTTGTTGTAGTCTTCTGGGGAAAGTTTTACTTTCCCGTCCCGCCATGAGATCTTTGGGTTCATTGATCTCAGCCATGGGAGGCCTAGAAGGAGGTCGTCTTTGCCCTGTCCAAGGACTAAGAATGTTCATTGTTCCATAATGCTGCCATAGTCAATGACTAGTCAAGCTTTGTGGGTGATATCGCCAGCTTTGTTGAGAGTATCGTCAACATTCTGGGCTTTAACTGGTTGAGGAAGAGGGGAAGTGGGAATGTGGTGTTCATTGATGATGCAACGATTGATGAAGCATCCAGTAGCTCTGCTATCAATCAAGGCAGTGATGCCAACATTTTGCTCCGGATTCTTGCTGGAAATAATAGTGACTGGAAGGTGAATAGAACTAGCCTTCATTCCAGCAATAAATACAGGAGCAATCATAACTGAGGGTCCAGATGCCGGTCCTGGCCCTCCTTCTAAAAATCCTTCCTGGTTGGGATGATGTCGGAGGCATCTTCTTCCAGAAGATGAATGTCTTCGACTTCGTAGACCATTTGGGGATTGTCTTCATCAGCTTCCCAGATAGAGTTCCCATCCTCGTCTTTGGCAGGATCGAACACAGCATCAATCACTTTAATGAGTTGTGCCTTGTTATAACCTTTGAACTTGGCAATCATGTCATATGGGTCAATATTGACCACGACATCCTTGGGGGGGGAAGGTGGAGTGGTAGTCTGTACCATCTGTACTTGGACCATTGAGGTTGAAGTCCTCTTCCTAATGTTAGGGGTGTACCCTGGGTGTCGTTTGGTGGAACACCCTAGCTTCTTACAGATAAAGCATCTCCTTTCTTGGAATAGACAGGCTCGCTCTCTGGGTTCAAGAGTGAGGTGATCTATGTCCATAGCATTTGGATCCCGCCGGGAGGATGATCCTCCATAGGAAGTATGCAGACCCTGCCTGAGTAGTCAGATTCATTTGAGTCCTCCTTTGATCTCTGATGCTTTGGTGAAAAGTTTCTCAATGGTTTTAGCAGTTTTGAGGATCCCGGAGAGAGTGAGCTGCTCCACGATCTTGCTATCTATTCCTCGGAGGAACCATTCAGATAAGGCGTGGACATTGGTGATCTGAGATCTGGTGGACAGGAGGGAAAAGTTGGAGATGTACTTTTTGAATTCTTTGGGGTTGCATGTATCCTGGTTCAGGGATTCTAGTTCGACACAGGCTTGGGAGGCTGAGTCGTATGGGGAGAAAGTCATCAAGAAGGAATCACTGATCTTCTTGAGGGTAAACTGGTTGTCCGACACCTTGTCAGTGATAATCTTGGTGAGCCAAGACTCAGCAAAGGCCTTTCCTCAGCCTTTGGTCATATGGTTGAGGAGCACTACTGCCTTAGTAGGCTCTGTCCAATGGTTATGAAGGACAAGGTAGGCCCTCATCGCTAGCAGCCATCTGATAGCGTCCTGCGGCTTGCCAGAAAACTCTTTAGGGAGGGCAGCTTTGATTTCCATGGTTATGATGGTAGGTTCATCAATGTCTTCAGTGGGTGCGGGATATGATGCCATGAGGGTGTCAAGAGTGGCAGAGATGACAGATCAAATATGTTCTTGATCTGGGCCTATCTTAGAGGGGGAAGAGTCTTCTTTGTCTTCTTCGGATGGGGGTTGGGCTGAGGTGGTAACCCAGGGAGTAGAGAGGTTGGATAATGGAAGAGAGGAAGGGTGGGATTGGGGAGAAGACTGGAAGGGGTTTTCCCAGGGACGAGCAGAGGGGTTGGTAGGTCCCGCTCCAGAGATTCAATGAGACGTGATGATGACGAGTGTTGCTCAACTCAGAGCAATGGGAGGTGGTGATGGGTGGGGTAGAAACCTAGGCATAGAGAGTACTAGAAAAAGATAACCTTGATCTTTTGTTATGATCAACCGTGATGCGTAACACATGACACGACCAGTAGTGTCAAGTGATGTACCAAGGGGTTACAGCATCAAGCGGTACCCTTCTCTCACTGATGTGAGCAATGGCTAGATACGCTAGTGGCTGTGGCAGGAAGTCTCCGAGACTCCCTTTGATGCAGGTGGCATAGGATGGGATCCTAGAAGCAGACCTGGAGAGGTTCAGCTCTCACTGACAGAGGTTCCCTACCTAGGAATAGGAGCAGCCCTTGACAACGAGGATGGCAACGATGTTGAGGAAGTCTAAGGCCCAGCTTAGACTAGAGAATGAGATAGAAAGAATCAACCAACAGACTTGAAACTATGTGGTATTGTATAGATCAAGGTTAGAGATACAAATACAGGAGAGAGAGGTTTATATAGGGTATTGTAATGAGTTCAAGCTCCGCTTGAACTAGTGTAGGGCAGGCACAATTGAGTCATAACAAGTCAGGGATATAAAAGGAACTATGAGGCTATGCGCAAGAGAGCATAGCTGAGGAGGGCAGTGTCTGTGACAAGAAATGAGTCATAAATAAGTAGCACTGTCTAGAAGGCAGTGGTTGGCATAGGAGAAGGCGAGAAATGGAAGTATAGATCCCATTCTGCTGGGAAACAGTCTTGGGAGAGTGCAGCATTCCAGTTGTCCTCCTCAATGATAGGTGAAAAAGGGGAGGGGGTATCCTCAACCATAACAACAATGGCATTAGAATTTGCCAATCTGCTCCTCATATCCCCCAACAAAATGGTAGAGCTGAGCAATTTATTTACACTCTTATGGATAAGGCACAGGCGATGTGATTATATGCTTGCCTCCCTGATTTCTATTGGGAGTTTGCTTTTATGCATGCTATCCACATTTATAACAGAACACCAATTCAAAGGTTAAACTGGCAAATATCCCTGGAGTTGCCCTCTGGGGAAAAACCTTCTATAAGTTATTTAAGAGTTTTTGGCTGTGGTTCTTATGCACACCTTCCCACTAATACTCAGCCTGGGAAGCTGGTGCCTAAGTTACAACTTATGATTTATCTTGATATATCCACTGAACATGAGGTAAATTTTCTCTTCATGAAACCATCTGGATCTCTCCACACTACCTCTAAGGCTGTGTTTGATAAGAACCTCTTTCCCAGATATAAGATTGCTCAGCCTCATAAACCTTTGAGCAACCCTAGACCCCCTCATCAAGATGTTCCTCCTCTGCTGGACTCTTTGTCTGACTCCAGCTCATCCTCATCTGAGAATGATTCCTCTTCATCTGAGAGCAAGCCACATCCTCCAACTCGACCACATACCCCTTCCAATTGCCAACCACCTGTGGCTGTTCCACCTCCCTTGCCTGAGCCCCTGCAACATCTTCATAGGGTTCCCCCACAACCAGGCAATGTGTATGGTGAGGATAAACACCCCACCAAGCAGGTCAAAGATGTTGAGCAGATTTCTAAGTGGAAGAGGCTGGTGGGTGATAAGTCTGGACCTTCCAAGCTTGCAGATTCACCCAATTCTCCTGGTGCTATGCCCCTCTCTCCTACTCCTTCTGAGGATGATGTGGAGTGCCTAGTACAGGAAGGGGGAGATGCTTTGGTTTTATTTCTCTGCTCCAAGGCTTTTCCTGTACAGGATATCAAGCCTGATTATCGTGATTGGACAAATAGGGACATTCTGCAACTTCCCAAGTATTGCAAACCATCACCTGAGCTAGCTCCTAGCTAAGCTTTCTCCTTATCTGCACTTACTCTTACCCCTAGTCTTCTCTCTTATTGTTTATCTTATCGCTGGTCGTGTCCCTTAGTCATGTGACCTCAGCCATTGCCATGCCCTCGGCATTCCCCGAGTCTAGACTCTTCTAATCCTTCTCCCACGTCTAGACCTTTATTTCCCTTATCACAATCTCATGCCTTGTGATGTCATTGTCTAGGTCCTTTCCTTATCCTTGACCAATGGCAGTATTCCCTCTTATCCCCTTATCTACAATGTCATCCCTAGCCCTGTACCCTATAGCTATATATAGTAGTTAGTACATGGTCTGTGCCCTGTATCCAGTAGTATAAATACAGCACCTGGAGACCATGACTCCCTAGTCTGGTTCTCTTGAGTATTGACTCTCAATGTCTGCACTAGATTGAGCCCTCTCAATTACCCTTTTTTATCTTCAAGTCCAACCCAACGTGTCTTGCTAGTGAGTACCAGAGCGGCCCCTAGACCACCATGTAGTCCCTCCTTTCTTAATCCTCATGTGTTAGTCCTTGAGGCTCACTAGTTTGCCTCACCAAGGATCAGCCACAGATCTGGTGACAAGCCTGTCTTACTGAATTGGAAGCTCTCAAAAAGAGAGATGTTTTTGAAGTAGTCAATAGATCCAAAGACCATAAGGTCATCAAAAATAGATGGGTCTTTGATGAAAAGTCTGATGGTTGAAAACATGCCAGATTAGTCACCAAGGAATTTTCCCAAGTTGAAGGCATTGATTTTGACCAGATATTCAGCCCAGTAGTATGTTTTGAAACTGTTTGAGCTGTCCATGCACTTTGTGCTTTAAATGGATGGTATAGGACTGTAGTCAATGTACAGAAAGCCTATCTTTATGGCATACTGGATGAGGAAATATACATGGAATTTCCTGAGGGTTTTATGCCCCCAAATATGAAAGGCAAATATCTAAAGTTAAAGTGCAC
>JBBPKR010000074.1:0-19727 GCA_038089375.1 Pseudoaustroboletus valens | reverse complement strand
TGCTCACCTTTGAAAGTATTTCACGCCGTAGGGACGTTCGGCATCCGAACTTATGTTCCGAGTCGAAGGAGAAGGAATAGCAGTTGCCTCACGAACAACATCATTACTTATACCTGAGAGAATTTATATAACCCAGAGGAGGAATCGTTGAAATGGACAAGGTCTTAGGTAATAGCTGTGCCCACAATATAGCAATCTCAATTCGTTCGATAATTCAACAACTCACGTTGGAAGTTACACTACACTAAATCTAAACAAAGTAGAAAGGAATAGCGATACACGACAGCAAAGACAACCTTAACGCAACAGATGAATACAGAAAAATGACGACAGCTTCAGAGTCCACAGTGATAGCAAACAATTTATGTGGGATGGTCCACAGCGAAGATAGATGAAGGTGTTTGATCGAAAGGTGGATGAAGATAGCGAATGATCGTCCATGAATATTTGAATTCTGAGAGTAAATTGGGCGCAACATGCCGCGATAGATGAAGAATAAGATATAGTCGCCAGCCGTGTGAGTTGACGCGCCCAGGTTCCAATTATCGGAACCTGAAGTTGATCGTAAGTCATGATCCCAGTGAGGCAGAGTGTGACAAGAGCTCACGCTCTCGGCACGAAACACACCTCCCATCGGTCCCGCCCGTCTCGGGACCTTGACAAACCCGCAAAAAAGACGTTTGGTCCAAGGAAATCGATCCTCTTCACGCCCTGCGCAAATTCGCCCGGATCAGCACGTGTCCTAACTCTGAAATGCTCAGAGGCGGGAGCAGAAACACCGACCATGGCTCCCATCTCCGTGGGAGATACGCTGCGATCAAGAACATCACGAATGCGTATTAACACGTCATATGCGCTCACATCATTTTCGTTCCGCACTTCGATCGTGGACCATAGCGGGAGCGAAGATACGTTGAGCACGAGGGTTCTGCATGGTGGTTGCACAGCTGGAGCATGAAGCTGGAGTTGCATGTGCTGCATGTCCCTAGTTACGTTGTAATACAACGGAGGAATACCTGTCCAAGATAGGATGGGGTTGAGAGAGACGATACGAGAGGATCCCTTGAAGGAATGGTCTGGAAATAGCATGAGTGGAATGATGAGCAGCAAGGTGTAATTGAAAAGGTCATACGTTCGGAACTTGAAGCAGCCTTCCCAGGATCTCTCTGGAATCTCGAAGATATTTTTGTCGGTGTCCACCTCTGATATCCAATACGAGATTGACCTCAAGACCATTCGGTCCTTGGGCTCGGACACCGTTCCGACTGCTGTCAGCAAACTCCAGGAATACACGAGCCACGTCTTGCGAAGGACCCAGGTGCGAGTTCTCATTTGTACGCAAACCAGGTGGCTTGCTCAACCCTTGTCACTAGCTCTTCAGGGACCATTTACTCGAGCACGGTGCCATAGAGGACATTAGTGATTTTCTTTCAGTTAACTTGTCCACCTGCCCACTCTGTCACAACCCTCTGATAGCTTGTCTGGATTGCGACTCCATGGTTGCATGTGGCAACCCAGCGTGTCCAGCTTCCTTCGGTATCCCTTGCGAGTTCTGCTACGTGCACCAACGTATGTCATGTCATGCATGCCTGGCGAGAAACGATACGCTTCCTTCCCTCATCTGTTGCTCAGTGTGCGGAGGCTGGTGCTGCAAAGGAGACACGGAGTGGTGTCCCGGGCTAATCACCGATCCCGCTCTGGGCACACAAGAATTAGCTGAGCTGTCGCACAACCGCGACTGGGACCATGAGTCCATCGTGCGTTTTCATCCACCCAAACCCGGCGTATGCGGGTCGTGTATTGACCCTGATGAGGGTCGTGCACCTGGCTGGGCCATGTGTCGCAATCGGGCGCACGAAACGGTACCAGATTACTGCCCGTCTCAGACTTCATTCTTAATGAGATTGGGTCTCCTTGCTTCCCAAACGAAGGCTCGAACTCAGCGTCGGCAATGGAGACTCAGAGCAGGACGAGAGGCGGTTGTACATCTCCAGATAGTGAGTCCTGATGTCGATCAGATTCACGTGCAGCATTATGGAATCTGTGCTGGTCTCGGGCAGTTCAATCTTGGATTCATCCTCGTGTGGAAGCGCAGCGATCCCACTCAGGGTGATACGGGAGACACAATGATGATTTATTCGTTGTTGATCAACACGCTGCGGACGAAAAATGGAATTTTGAGACGTTGCAGGAGGCAATGGTCATTGCGTCTCAGAAGCTCTTTCGGTACGTGTCTTGCTCATCCTGCTGACCAGTATTGTATGGACATGGGCCTGACTACGTGCTTGTTCTCGTGTTCTCGTCGCGGATGTAGACCACAGGAGTTGCAGTTCACAGCTGCAGATGAGATGCTTGCGATTGAGAACATGGATGTGTTGAAGCGAAACGGCTTCGAGCTAGAATGTGTAGAAGAGCCAGAGGCCGAGTATGGACCCACCGCGACCATGGTCCCCCATGCAGCGACGATGTGAGCAGCTCCGTTGTCGTCGACCTAGCACTCACTGTTTCTAGCTGATGCCGGACGACGGTAAAGGTGGTATGACAACGATAAGAACTTATCCGAAATGGCCACTCGACAGGGCGGCTACTCCCTCTTCCCTCTCCCTGACACAGCAACAAACACGACACTGCGGGGCATGTGCGTGCGTGCGTCCCTCCCTCACCCCCTCTGCCAGACCTCACTACCACATATGTGGGGACAGCAGGTAATGACGGTGTGGTGCAGACAATGGCACGATGGCAGGTGCGATGTGGATGACGAGGAGCGGCGTGCTATGTCAAGCAAGATGGGGGCTGCAGCGAGTCAACAACGGACGAGCCAGCACGAGTTCGTATGCAAATGTGAACACAGACGCACTGCGCGTTTTGGTTTGTGCTTGTGTACGAGCACGAGGGAGACTCTGCGGGCGTGGTAAATGCATGGGCACATGGAACCGCACCCGCACCCATGCTACCTGTGACCCCCCACACCCGGGCGAGGGGTCATGTTTCGCCGCGGTCGCATTGGGTGCATAAACGTGTTCATACCAAGGCCCTAGGGGACAAACTGCACCACAGGCTGTCGTGACGTGTGATCACTCCATCTCAAATCCCTGCTAGTGACACCAGCATGTTGGTGAAACACAACGTAACCCACATATACAGGCCAGGGGGTACATATTCGGAATGGGGAGGTGTTCCAAGGAAATGACATGCGCTTACATGGGGTGTACATGTTCACCAAAGATGGAGTCGAAGCGTTAGGTCGAGGCCTGTTAGATACAGTTGGGACCGTCATGTGGCTGACTAAGCCAACCTAAATACTGCACACACACGCACCGTGACCTCTTGCAATGGCTGAAAATTTTCTCTGCGGCATCGAACTCGCTTGTGGAGACCTACAGGAGCCAAGCTCAGGCTGGTTAGAGCAGGACCCAGGGGTTCTTGTTTCTCAAGTCGACCTCAATGCCCTTCTTTGCCTTTATCAGCAAGATCGGCCGCTTGATGAACTGGGTGACTTCAACCACACACCCCCCACTGCTGAGATCGAGAAGCTTGCATTCAGTCACAACCTGGTGTCTGCCGTTGGTTCGGAAGGGAGTGATGGCGGTTCCGTGGTGAGTTCTAGTGAACCTTCGTCATTCAAAGAAGCACAAAAGCAGCCCCATCGAATTGATCCGGCACTGGTACCAATTTCCTCACCACCCTCGAGTCCCCCCAGAAAAAAGTGGGCTGCTCATTCTCAACCTTCTCCTCACTCATCTTGTTCGCTGCAGAATCAAGCAAGCCCCCCCTGGTGGGGTGGCAATGTCTTTTGAGGCAGGGCATCGGAACTTGGATCAAAAGCGGGCACGTTCTCATCCAAGGCGGAAAAGGGGCCGGAAGTTCGCTACAAAAGAGCAGCAGGGCGATTCCTGCACCAGCGACCAAACTGGTGCACTCCAGCTCCCCCCCCTGCCCCCCCCCTCCGCCACTACTCAAAGGCAGGTTGGCAGGGGTGCAAGCGAAAGGCGTGCTGGTCAAAAAAAGGTTAAACGCAGGCAAGCTGTCACAAAAAGGGTACAGCGTCTTCTTGAAAGGGCCCTGAGAACCAGCGAGTCAATCGAGCTTTCTTTTGACGTTCATCTTGCAAAGGTCACCAGAACCGGGTGGATGGGAACCACAATGAGTAAACCTGTGGATAAAATTGTGATGGCTGCCTTGTTTAAATCTGGTGATGTGTGGGGGGAGCTAATGGCCTTTCGGAGAGTGCCCTATGTGGAGTGAGTGGGGTTTTTGCTATTTAGTTTGGTTTGAAATGAACCCATCTTTTCTAGAAAGCAGCCTGTTTTAGTTTTTGATCAAAGCAGGCACCTACTTGCTGTTCGAGCCCATCAAGCAGCATTTGTTGTGGATTCCATGCCAGAGCTGGACTGGCTGTTGCAGGAGCTAGTTTGCAGCTTTTCCGATAAAGAAATTCACCAACAGTCCTCTAGGAACACCAGGGGGCATTATGTTGCCTTTTTGCTTGGTTGGCACCGGCAGCACACTCAAGTAGGTTTGCTGTGGTGCCCTCCATGCATAATTGACCTGCTCCACCAGGAGCCCACCCTGCCTGAGCAGCAGAGGAAAGTAAAGAATAATGCAGCTGGGTTTATCAACAGCAAGCTAATTCAAAGCATGACGTATTCTCATTTCATTTATTTTATTGTTCACACAAACTTCTTTAGGCATTTTGTGTGCAGCATGCTGAGGCTGTATTTCCCTGGGTGTGCTGCGAGGTATCAGCATGCAGTTGAGTTTTGGGCAAAGCATGGTTATCATGCTGAATTTGGATTATTTTTCAACTTTTGTCCAAACATCCCACTGAAAAACAGCCGTGTTCATGCCCTTCCCCACGCAGACCGCAAAAACATTGCTGGAGGAATCTGTGCCTTGATGGCCTATTGCTCTCGTGAGTTGTTGTTTTTTCTGAAACACCCACACCAACACCCCATCAGGGCCGTTGTTCAACTCAAAGTTAAAAGCCTGGCTTGTCCTGTGGGAGCTTGGCTTGGTCTTTGAACTCCCAGTTGGGGTGCTGCTGCTCTTTCCTTCTGCACTCATCTATCACTTCAACATTGACCTCACTGGTGTGCCTTTTTCTGAATCCAGATGCAAAAACAGAACCTTTTACAACACTTAGATTTTGAGCTTGTGAAGGCTGAGCAAATGCCAGACATCTCAAACCGAAGTGAGTATCCAGTGTGGGATAATGAGGCAGAGGGAAGGGGGAGCTTGGTCTGGTTCACCCAGGCAAGCATGATCCAGGCAGCTGAGCTGGGGCACTTCACTGTTCAGAGTGCAAAAAAGGCAGGGTTGGATGGGTCCACAGACTTTGTAACGGATGCAGACAAATGCTTTTCCGCTGCTGCTGCATTTGGAACTTCCACAACCCCTGCAACACATGTTTAGACACCCCCAGACACCCAAATACACAAGCCTCCTTTATGCCTCGAACTCACAGGCGCTCCCTTTGCCTGCTGCATTCATTTTGTGTCCAACTCCTCCAGTACCGCACCCAGCCACCACTTTACAAACCCAACCCCAACCCCTGTCAGATGCTGTTTACTCACCCCAGTTATGCTGCTTTGCGTGTGTGCTTTAAGCCGGGTTTTCCCTGGCCACAGGCGCGCTGCGAGGTTCATTTCAGGCGCGTTCTTGCCGCTGCGTGCACTGACCCCGCTGCTTTCGGGCGCACAGTTTGAATAAACCCCCCCCAGGCACTTTGTGCTGCACGCACCTGCCCTGGGGGAGCCATGGAGCAACTCAGGGGCGCGCGTGGCAATGAGCAACGGGGCAGTCGGCAGTGAGCGTGCAAAAAACGCACCAAAAAGCACACCGTGACGCAATGCCAGCACAACAAACACCACCACTGGCGTGGCATATCGGCGCAGAGCGTACTGTAGCTCCTTGCCCGCGCCTGGCTCACTGCCGCTTCAACTGCCACTGCACACAAAACCCAAAGGCAGCCCAGGCCTGCCCCCACCACCCCCCTCATGCCCGGGCTGCAGCCAGGGGGTTGCTGCGGATGAGGGCTCGCAGCCTGTGATTTTTGCAGGTGAGCTGCCGCGGAGCTTTCGCAGCCAAACCACGGGGCATTTTCACCAGCCCACGCGGGGTGCCCTGAACCTGGCAAACGAAGGTGCCGCAGGGTGCTCAACGACGGGCGGTCGCGCCCGCTCGGAGCCCGCGCTGCTGGCCAAAGTTCGTTTCCAGTGGGCTGCACCGAGGTGGTGCTGCGAGCCCCGCTGCCGCTTTTCTGTTCTCGGGTGTGAGCCGCACCGCGAACTGGCCGTTCCCCAGCAGGTTCGGCCCACCAAACCCACCCCCGCGCATTGATCCGGGCGCATGCTGCGTTGCGTGGGGGTCCGTGGCGGGGTTTCCGGTTTGAAGCACTGCTCAAGGTGACTTTGTGGAGACGCTTATCCGATATGATTACTTAACAAGATGAATCAACTGATGCAGATGAGGGAGACAAAGGCTGCGAAGTCAACATCTGGCTGTCCGACATTGCTTCATTACGTCGCCCTGGTCTTGCTTCGTACGGACCCCAAGCTAACGTTGTTCATCGAAGAGTTGCCCAGCTTGGAGCCCGCCGCTCGCAGTAAGCTTTGCTCTTGCTTTCCGCATCGAACTGACGGTTGGCTAAAATTCATCTACAAGTTTCTTTCCAGACTGTCTCACAGGCCGTCCAGTCTGCGATCGCATCTCGTGCTAAAACGGAAGCAGAGATACAATTGATGAAGCAACTCCGGAACCCCTCGTCGAACGATCAATTCGTTGCCGTTATGCAGGCAAGTCGTGTCGTTCCCTCCCCTCGTCCTGTTTCCTGACAACCCCTCGTTAGCGTTTCGTCGAGCAAGCTGCAGATTCTGTTGAGGCGCTCAGGGATATGGCAGCTTCTGTGGAGAATGATCTACATACTCTGTTTAACTACAATAGGGAGTCGTATGGTTCTCCGGACAGAAGACTTTTTCGGCATGATGTGTTCCTTCTCGTCGTCGCTCCAGGTGCCTGACGTTACGCCAGCAGCCTTGGATCGCGTTGCCTTCTTTCCTCTCCTTCTAAGGGACTGTTGGTTTGCAGAAAGCTGCTATCGATGTTGCACCACGCTCATCAATCCCACCAATACCTTCGGGTGACAAGCAAGAGGTGAGGGTTCTCAGCTGGCTTAGGTGGCATTCTACTCAGATGCTGTCGAACCAGACCGCCAAGGATACGGAGTCGACATCCAAGGACGTGCTCGCGCCACACTCCAAGCACGAACACCAGCTTGGTCGTGGTAACCTCGACGAAGCGCTGCGCACGCTGAAGGATGGACAGACACGAAGACAGCGGAGCACCCCATCCTCGGTCCGGGTGCCTGTGAACAAGATGTTCGTCGACGGACGGACAGATTCGCAAGCCCTGGTGTCCTGATCGAAACATTGTATTTACTCGTCTAATATTGCAATAGGTTTCTTTTTCTACCATCCTCACGTCCATCATATTACGCGGATCCTGTTTATCTTTTCTCATCCCGAAACGATGTATTGCGATGATATCTACATATGAACAGGTGATTAGAAAGGTATGCTGGAGCCGAAACAAGGGATCAATGCACACCACTACGGGGTGTTCAGTGGGGAGACCTGGTCACATCGATCGATGCAGTCGAAGAGAACATCAAAGAATGTTTCCACCTAGAGAATAGTCAGCGACGCGACGGCAAGGCAATCGAGAAGAGACAGAGACCTCAAGCGACCCTAGCACGATGCAGTTTTTCCCGTTGGGCCCCCAGGTATCATCATACGCCCGGCAATTACACGTGTCCACGATGGTCGCTCCCGTGGTGTGTTCTCCCCGAGTTTCCACGTCGACATGGAAGCGTCGACCCCGGAATATCATGGGGTCGGAGACATACGCGATCGTGAGGGCGTCATGGAGCGGAGGGCCGTCCTCGAAATCAAACACATCTCGATACGAATCGCCAAAGAACGTGATGAGGGAAGACAACATTGCTCTGAAATTGGTTTTCGATCCAGGTGAGGTGAGCGTGTGATGGTTGCCGCCGTGATGGTGGGCCGGACAGAGGCGGGCGTGAGTGTCTTGATTCACGATGGCGGTATGAGTGACGTTGATCGGCAGCATGACCGTCTTGATTGGGTTACCAACTACGATTTGTGCGGCTTCGGCTTTATACGAGAAAGAGGATGGAGATCATGGAACAAATCGCAAGGGGATTCACTCACGATCGCAGAGGATGTTATACTCTGGACGGCACGCCAGGTGATTCACATGAGTGCCCAAAGAACGTCATTAATCGGCACTCACCTGCAGCGGGGGTGATATTGCCGAAACCGTTCCCGCCGCCCATGAACACGAACTGCTCGACGCCATCCAAGAGTTCGGGGTGCGCGAAGATGAACACGGCGATGTTGGTCATCGGACCACTGGATACTATGGTGACTTTGTGACCGGTACCCTCTTTCCACGTTGCCCGGATGGCCTGCGTCATGCCCTGCAGAGCCGAGATGGGCTTGCCGTCGTCGCCGCGTGCGAGGCGCGCTTGGACTTCGGGACTGTCCGCAGCAGGGAGTCCGATGACGCCAGCGAGCCCGTCCTCACCGTGTATCTCTGGACAAGGTTTTAATGCGCTTTGGAATAATGGTCTCTCCGCGCCGGGATACACCTTGATATGTGCGGGCGCTGCGAACGCACGGAGGCACCTGGCCGCGTTGGTCGTGGTCAGATGAACGGAGGCGTTTCCATGAACCTGAACCCAACGTATCTGTCTGTGATGGCGTGAAACAGAAGGACTGACTTACCGTGGATACGCCGAGGAGACCTCATTGACCCCACATCGTCGCCTCATCGTCATCGCGTCGTTGCCCGTGGTGCCAGTTGGCGTTGCGGCGACGTCGTCACGTCGTTGTTGCATTGTAGCGGCGCCACGTCGTCGTGTTGTCGTCCGTCGCGCCCGTTGGCGTTGCGGCAGCGTCGCGTCGTTGTGGTGGCCCCATGACCCCCCACCGCTGCCTTATCGTCGTCACACCGTCGTGGTGACCCCATCGTCGTCGTGTTGTCGTCCGTCGTGCCCGTTGGCGTTGCAGCGGCGTCACGTCGTCGCGGTAGCCACGTTGTCGTGGTGGTCTCATCATCGTCGCGTTGTTGTCCGCGGCGCCCGTTGGCGTTGTGGCGGCGTCGTGTCGTTGTGGTGGCCCCACCGACCCCCTGTCGCTGCCTCATTGTCGTCGCATCGTTGTCCGTGGCGCCAGTTGGCGTTGCGGTGTCGTGTCGTTGTCGCGTTGCAGCGGCGTCATGTCGTCGCGGTGGCCTCATCGTCGTCGCGCTCGCTTGCTTGGGTGGCGGTTTGGGTTGAAGTTGAGACGCGAATCGAGATCGAGGGTGAGATGGAGCAGGCGATTGTGGAAGCCAGTCTGAGTACGAGTGCGAGTGTGAGTGCGATGAGTGGCGTTCTGGCGGGGACGATGCGAGGACAAGCGCCTCCCTGGCTGCGGCTGTCTTCGGGAATGGAAATAAAAAGTTGACAAAGGCGTAGATGCTAGAAAAGACATTGAATGGGAGATGAATAACCAGCGTCCAGTAGAGCATGAACATGATATCTGCATGAAAACGGGACGAACGTTGGGGTTACCAAGGATTGAGGTTGGCTCAGCCTCAAAGGCAGCTAAAAATTCTGTGTTCGCATTAAGAAGGTGCAAAACTATAGAAAGGGTGTAACAGGTACCATACACGCAATCAGTTTCTGTTGCTTCTGGGAAACGTGCTTGGGCATAGTGGGCACGGGATGGTTGGTGGGGGCTGTGGGGCCTGCAAGCGGGGGTTGTTGATTAGGTAATCTACCATGGGCTATAGAGCGGCCAACTACCGCTGTGCAGCGGGTGTATAGCCTGGAGGCCTAGCATGCCTGGCCCCTGTTGCGTTACGGCGCAGGACTACCAGCTGCGGCCACATGGCGTATCCCCCTGCCCTGCAACGCGCTTTTAAGCAGCCCAGTCCCACAGAATCTCTTGGCCAACTTCCTTCGTGCCCTCAGACGAGCCACTAGTTCGACTGTTACCCCGCAATCAACATCTCAGAGAAGTGTGATGTCAAACGACTTAGCATCGTGCTCGTTTGACACAGATGGACCTGGATATGTCTTCATAACTCGTACGCAGTAATTTGCGGGAGCCGGACAAGTGCGATTGCTGACATTCCACCACAGATATCCATTTTACCACCGGTGGCACCATTTCTGGCCTCCATCGCACACCGACTGGCCTATACACAGCTGTAGAAATTGATGGAAAGATCGTAGAAACTTCAACTCGGCCTGTATTGGCAGGAAACAGCGCGGTGGAATGGGACAAGGAAATTCTGCTGTAAGCGTGGCTCCATGCACTCTCGTCAACCTAAGTAGGAATCGACAATAAGGCCATCAGAACGGTCGTCTATAATTTCCTTCAAAGTCTATGCAACCTTCAAATCAGGGCCAAGGCACGGAAAATGAGTATTGGTTCGCCAGTTCAAGGCCGCTGTCAGAGATTTGCTGGACCACGATGAAGAGCTTCAGCGTGAGCGGCTGCAATGACCATTGCTACACCCACCCTCGGACGTGTCATTGTAGCGACGACCTTCCTGGGTAAACGGGGGTTGTCACTGTGCACATCACTTAGAATTGTTGCCGAAAGACGCATCTGTGATCCAAATGAATACTATACACCATTTCATGTGGGCAATTCATTTTTCTTAAGCGGACGAGCCCTGATTCTGTTATCTTAGCCAACGGAGTCAGATGGAAGGAGCCAGTCACAAGAACTTACCAATGCTGGTCATCGTACTCTCTTACGCTACCAGAAGCACCAGAAGCGAGCCGATCTTAACGCAGCCATTTCATGTTTCGGGCGTGTAAAGAACATGTGCCCCCCAGATCACTCCAATCACTCTGACATCCTATTCAACCAAGCTACTGCGGAGTTCGTCCACTGCAGAGACAATCATCTTTACAATGAGATTGGTGGGGCAATCAGACTGTTTCAGGCCGCACTGCAGCTTCGCACGAGCAACGGCGAAGAGCAGTGTGTCACAGGGCTCGACCTCTGTTTCGCTCTTCTTGGACGTTTACAAGGGGACGAGACAGACAAAGCGAGGGCTAATGGTTTGCTGTCGAAGGCGATGGAGACTTACACATACGGAGCTGCGTGGTTCGGGTTTCAGATGTCTGGAATCTCTGTGCTGATGCAGAGACCACAGTCTGGGATCTCTCAGGGATGTTGCTCAACTCCTGATGGTGAGCAGTTGATGCCAGCAGGACGGGCAGTGTTACCGTTCTCTCAGCATCCTGGTTGGCCTGCTATGCTAGTCGGTCTTGGCAGCTTATTGAGCCGACGATTTCAAGCTAACGGCGACATTGTTGCCGTCCGAGAGGAGGTTTCGGTGTTGGAGAAGGCTGTTCCCCTCGGTCCTGTTCGCGAGCTTGATCGAGTCAACTTTTTAGGCATTTTGGGCCCCTTGTTATATGATTGCTTCGAGCGCCTTGGTTGTCTCGCGGACCTTGACAAGTCAATCTCAATATTCGAGGAGGCAACCCGTCTCATCCGCAATGGCCATCCCGACAAACTACGTCAGCTCAATAACCTTGGAAATGCGCTATCGAAGCGTTTCCAGCACCTCGGTGATCTCGTGGACCTTGACAGAGCCATTTCGACGTTGGAGGAGGCAGTCCGTCTCTCTCCCAGCGACCATCCTGAAAGAATAGGTTTGCTTAACAGCCTTGGTGGCTCGTTAGGTCGTTGCGTCAAGCACCGCGGTAATCTCCTGGACATTCATAGGTCCATTTTGATGCTGGAGGAGGTGCTCCGTCTCACTCCAAATGGCCATTCGGACAAAGCAACTCAGCTCAACAACCTAGGGAACTCGTTGTCTTGTCGCTTCGATTAAGTTAGGTAATACAAGACGATGGGGGCTCGTTCAAGTGCACGATGCAGTATCTGCCGTATTTTTACATCGCGTGCAAGGTGGGTGTTGGCCGAATGAATTTGCTGTACGTATGAGTAAGCTGACGAGGACGTTGATCATGTCTTTTAGAGCGGCTCGGAGGCGAACGTCAAAGAATGGCTTATGAAGCAGTATGAAGGCGTTATTTACAAGATCGTGCGCCACCTCAAGGAAGATCTCAAGTTGCCAAATAATTTGATGGGGCACCGGAGGGTTTACATTCAGCTATGCTTTCGGAACGTCTCCGACCTTCTCGTCGTCCGACGCGACATCGTACCCCTCGCGCTCGAAAACGGCGCGAAACGGGGGACCGTCGATGCCTACACGGAAGTTGTCAATGCCACGGCGGGTCCCAGCACGAACATGGAGCTTGGCAGCGAATGGAGGGAGATTGGTGGTAGCACCAATGGGGGGAATTACAGGGATAGAGATCCACACAAGTGCATCGTCGACGCTCGAGAATTCAATGTGCTGTATTACCTGCGCGTGGCCATCGACAATGAATTGCGCGTCGGGTTGCGGTATGCTGAAAGTCCACATCGATCAGTACGGCAAAAAGGCTTGCCGAATTCTTGGGCGACCAAATGGTCAAAGATAAAGGTCTCGCTTGCAAGTTTGTTATCTCTGCAAAGCCAAGCAGTGCACCTGTCACCGAGCGAGCGATTCCTGTCGCCATTTTTTCAGCGGAAGAGTCCATCAAGCGGAACTACCTTCACAAATGGCTCAAAGACCCCGGCCTATGCAGTTTCGACCTTCGTTCGATTCTGGACTGGGAGTACTACATCGAACGGTTGGGTTCTGTGATTCAGAAGTTGATCACTATCCCCGCTGCCATGCAAGGTGTCTCAAATCCCGTGCCAAGGATTAGGCATCCTGATTGGTTGCATCGCAGAGTAGCAGGGGCTGTAGACAAATTCAAACAGAACAAGGTTACGGACTTTTTCTCCGCTGCTCCACAGAAGGTACAGGAGGATGAAGCGAGCGATATAGAAGACTTGGGGACACAAAAATGTCCCGGAAAAGGATATGTTGCTGTTATGACTCACAAGGCCACACGGGAGCCAAGTCCTGAGGCAGAGGAAGACCATAGTCACGCCGATCCCCTCCCAGACCCCACCTTGAGCTACTCGGCTTGGCTTAAAGCGATCAAACCTCGCTGGTGCAAGCAGCGCGAAGGACGTTGGGGCAGAGAGACATCTGCGACCGTGCCATCTATTTTTAGGGGCGCACGGGTACGAACGACGCAACGCTGGGACATCTTACAGATCCGACCCAGCAAAATTTCTGGGCGCTTTACGCTGTGGGTGTCCATCGACGGAGAACTTACCCCCATTCCCCTTCGTATTCCGAGGCAATTTTGCCTTCACTTCAAGAATCCACCTAGGGATGATGTATTCCATGTGGAGTATTACCAGGTAGAAAAGGTCGCACAACATTTGCCGAGGGATATGCCTTGCAACAACTTATACAAGGTAGTTGTTAAGGAGGACGTTTATGAGGATATCCAGGAATACTTCACAGACTTGACAAACGATCCAAATGTCGACAGCGTATTCGAGCGGCAGGTAAATTATTGTTCTGAATTCATGCGAACCGACGCATTTCTGACAGGTACTCTACTAGGTTCCACTAGAGATGTGAGCCTTAGTCAAACTGGGCAGAACCTGCACTGTCGATGAACTAGGATTGACTCTCAATAAAGCGCAGACCACGGGAGTCGATCTGAGTCAACTCGACCATGCTAATCCTTCTCTTTCTCGCAAGACATACCTTGACGGTGGGCGCGGCAGCAAATACTTATTCCTCTACCACGCATGCTCGCAAAGTGCCCCGATTCACGTACTCGCGCTCTTTCTTCCTAGTGGCTCCGTCAAGATGCATCTCGTAGACCCTGCAACACGCCGCCAAGGCATACCCCGTCTGCAAGAATTGTACATGGATCTTGTGAAGAAACGAGAAAGTCGTTTCGGAGAACCTACCTCTATGCAGTATCCCTCTTCTTGCGAGTTCACTACGACTTACCACAGCAAGGACGTCTCGGCTCTTAGAGCGATTTCTCGAGAACTCGGACTCTTGGAAAATCTGTTGTACACGATCATCATCTCCTCGATGAAAGAGCAGGCCTACTTTGATACCCATGTTCCAAAACTCTCAATATTCCCTGTCTTGTCGATGCCCAAAGCCAAAGTCTATCATTCCCTCGATGTCTTTCCTTGGCAAACGCATGTCTCTCAAAAGACGTTGCATCACTACCTAATGTGTGGCATGTGACTCGATAGTTCAATTATCCTTTCGGACTACTATGATATTCCTATCAGACATATCGACGGCGACCAACCCCTTGTTTTCTCGGATGTTAGTTTCGCAAGACAGTTGATACAGCAGGACATTGTCCTTTGGTGGTCACCCACCGAGCGCCCAGATCTTGGGGGTAGGGAAGTTGACAACCGGCCAACGGAGGAGCTACAAAACACGGAGTTTACGGCCCCCAGATGTTGCTCCAATGTATGCCTGGAAGTTACGGTTCGTAACCTGGCAGTCGACTCCGTGCTACATTCTGTCATGGTGAACGAATTGGAGGGGAGTGGAGGAACGACTGCCTTTGACTCCACATCACGTACGCTGAATGCGTATAACCGGGGCGAAGCACAGCAGGACCTGACTCTTGGAGAGTCGAGCATCTCTACGTTGACATGCGGCATTATGAAGTCAATGATCAAGACCTGGCTTCTCGACAAGATCCGGGGCGACTTTGACAGCCCTGCGACGTTGGCCATTGACCATTTCTGGAGATGGATCAGCACGAGCGGATCCCACCTTTATGACCCGAGTATCCACCGTTTCATTCATGGGCTTATGTGGAAAATGTTTACACAGACGCTTGCCGAGTTCAAGCGACTCGGTACTCATATCACCTACGCGGATTTCAGTCGAATCTTGCTTGCTACATCGAAGCCGCCTGGAACGGCCCACGCTTATGCGACATACATCGCGACGGCGGTCACATCCCACGAGTTATTCCAGCACATATATTTGAAAACAGAGCGCTTCTACGACTTCTTCCTGTTCATGAATTCTGTGAACTTTGGGGGCGTCGTTTGCGAGGACCCCTTGGCTCTCGAGTCTCCAGAGGAACTCACACTCGAGATGCGATGGAACATAGAGAGTTTTCTCCCGCCAGCAATCCAAAACGACTCCAGCTCTGCCATCCAATACTTCATCATCGAACTCTACAAGATCAGATAAAAAGCGAACAAGAGTTCGCGAGCCCCTCTTCGGGTATTGCAGAACTCGGCACCTGAGGTCACGCAGTGAGACGCTGGGAAGGCGAAGGAATTAGACGTTACTCGCGAGTTCATTAGCAGGAAACTCACCCGGAAACTCCTGCGACTTGTAGGCTCCATTCAGGCCAAGCACAGAGACTCGGTGTATGATGAAGAGCTCCATTCCAAGCTCACCTTCCCCGTCCTCCCTGGCTCCCACATCACGTTCACTAACCCCATCCTCGAGTTCGTCAAATTTACTTGTGCGGTATTTGATCTAGCGGAAGAATATCAAGTAGAAATCGGCCTGTTGAAACGGAGCCTGCTCGATTTGGCAGGCGTCTGAGAGTTTTCCAATGATGCCATTTTCAGAAACCCTTGCGAGATGGTCAAATTGTCCCACGTCACATGCAAAATGTGTGATACGCTCCGCGATTTTGACTTTTGTCGCGATCCAGAGCTCATGCCAGATGGGTTGACCGTCGGCCCTCCCAAGTGGATGTGCCGGGGATGCGACGGTGAATATGATCGGACTGCGATAGAGATGGAGCTAGTCCGGATGGTTGGTCTCACTGAGAAGTCCTTTTGTTTATCGCTGGGAAGCAACATGTTGCGATATCGCGTGTGCACAATCTCATTGCGACTGCGGACAATGATACAAAATACGATTATCTTCAAGTATGTACCCTTCGTTGACGATTCGTGTCCGTTGCCATTCATACCAGGTATAGGTCCTCGCAAGCATGTACTCGAAGCAAGGAGAATATATCCGCGTTAACAATGACTACGAACTGCCTGTGAGTGTTTCACTTATGTTCGCCATGATTATCTCACATAATCCTTTCAGCCCCATGGCCCCCACCTTGATGCTTATAACAGTGACCAGAGTGTACCATCAGAGCCGGCCAAGCATGAAGATGCACCTCGATCTCCTGTGGACCCCTTTTGTTCACCTAACTAACCTAACGTCCTTGTTTCCCCACAGTTCAGGACTTGACTACCAAGATATGATTTTGTCGCCCTCACCACCTCCTCCATCTGCTGAACCGATACGTGCTCATTCCCCAACGCAGGGGGCAGACGCGCCTCCAAACGACCCACGCATCGCATCTCTCAAAGCCATCTTCCTGGATTTCGATGATGCAGTCATGTCTGTAAACCCACCACCCTTCTCCCTGTCCTAGATCGCTGAACATTTTGGTCCAGCCTTTCCGTACTTGAATCAACCCACAATGATCATGATCGTGAGCTCGATGTACTTCTTGGGATGAACAATCCGTCGTTTATTCCGCCTGTCCCATCCCCATTGCAATTACCGAGCCAGTTCCAGTCTGCCCCGTCCCTTGATGCGCAGTGTCTCTCACAGAAAGCACTTGACGAACAGCTCACAAGGAGGCTCGCAGTAGAGGAACAACAGGCTGCCACACAACAACCATGGTCACCGCAGGGTACACAGGGTCCAATGATGTATCAGGCTTATCAATCCCAGCGGGAAGGGAGAAATGGCTGGAGCAGTCGAACCCAGGGTCAGCAGGTGCAAGGCCAGGGCGGAGGTTACTCCATGGTTGAATTGCAGGAAGGGATCAATCGTATCGCCGAAAGTGCGTCTGTCGCTCAGCCCATCATTCATCCGTTCGTCAGCTGGCGATCGGATATGTTCTTATTCATATTTTTTGACGCTTCACCCGTAGCTGGGAAGAAGACCTTTTCGTCCATCATGTCCAATGTGAAAGCTAAGGTGCAAGAATTTGACCAAGGCCATGGATGGTCTGGGTCCCAGAACCCGTCTGTCAATCAACCCCCACGACCGGCCTCGATGTCGTATTCCCCACCCAATCAACTAGGTCAGCAGCCAGACTGGGCACAAGGCACATATGCCAAGCCCCGCCAATCCATGCAGCCCGCGAACCCCCAAGCTCAAACTCAGTCGGATCCGTCGGACCCAGCACGGATGAACATCTCTGCGTCACGGTCTCCCCCGCGTTCGGGGGTACTGCGTCCCGTAACAGAACCAGCCCCATCCGCGACCTCTCAGCAGCCCTCGTACTACGATCCAAACGCGCCGGGATACGATCTCTATGGCAACGATGAGGAAATTCAGACCGTCGACAAGACAACTCCCTCTACCGCCGCAACTACTTCTACTGTCGCTGCATCTATGACTGCCACACCGAGCCCCACGACCCCACCGACTGCTGGCCCACCGCCCCGGTCAGACACGAGTTCCCCACCCTCATACTCTTCACCTGTGTTGTTGCCTCCACTCAATGCGAAGTTAGGCACTCCTCCTTCCGCCCGTTCCCTCAGCCCGATAACTGCCGGTACCAGGAGTGCGACGCCCGGTGCTCCAGGAGGTGTAGACTTCAGTGCGTGTTACTCTTCTTCCCCCCATAGCTGTGCTGATTGGACATTTCTTACCCATGCTTCACCCAATCAGGCAAGCTTGGTCTGTTACCGAAACGCCCTATATCGCTTGTGCGGCCACAGTCTCCACCCCTTCCCAGCGCCAGTGCCGGCGTCAGTGCGCCCCGCGTGGCGACCACGCATTCTGAGGATACGACAAGCTCAGTGGATAGGGAAGAGTCCGAGTTTGTGGAAAATCCGTTCGAGGACAGGCCATGAATGAGGACAGTACTCACCAACGTAGAGTTTGGGGCGTGCATTCGACAGGTCGATATCAAGGGGTTACCAGATGGACACATTAGTCCACTTGGTCCAGTCCCAAGAGAAAAGCCATTGAGGGAAATTTTGAATCGGGTTCAGTGAGCGACAAGCATACCTGAAGCTGAAGACCTGAAGCTTGAAGGGGAAAGGGAACATCACGAGGGCGACGGTTGCCAATTCGGGAAACTGGCAGCCTTGAACTCACCCACCTGTCGTTGTACCCTCTGCACGGCTGTCATTACTCTCTGATCCCCAGGGTATGTCTCCCGCCTCGCTGCTCGGGGTAGGCTCAACGTTCGTCCCGTTTGCATGCAGATGTCTTCAAGTTCATGTTCTACTGGATGTTAGTCTTTCATCTATCGTTCGATGTCTTTGCTAGCATTTACGCCTCTGTCAACTTTTTATTTCCATTCCCGAAGATGGCCGGGGACGGGGAGATGCTTGTCCTCGCATCGTCCTCGCCAGAACGCCACTCGTCACACTCACGCTTGCACTCCTACTCGCGCTTCCACATCGCCCTCCCGATCTTGCCCTCAATCTCAATCCAGGTTCAAATCTCAACCTCAGCTCCAGCCGCTGCCTGAGCAAGTAGGCACATGGCCTACGAAACCACCCTGGATCAACCCCCACCGCACGCCTGGGGCATTTTCACTTCTCGTTCTGCTCAATTTGCCCGTGTCGAGTGTGGCGAGCACCGTGGTTAGCACGGCTGTGCTTGTGTGAGTCATAGTACGCATATATCGCGCGAGAGGACTTTACTTCTCTACGCGCATTTCTTTGGTGTGTTCTTGGTGTTCCGGTTTTATGATTTACAGGACGCTGAAGGACCCGTTTTGATCTGTGTCGGTAGGCCCCGTTCGTATAGACCGCGGTCCAGTTGTTGATCGCGTTGCTCGAGATGTAGCGTATTTCCAAATCAGAATTGCCAATGTTGCACTGCATCTTCCAGTCACCGCAAAAGAAGCTCAGATCAGAAAGCTCCTGATGGTGTTGAATTGGGTGCTACATAGTCAATCACAGGAAACCCATGACTTTGTCTGGGAGACAATGTGTTGAATCATTGCAAAGTTGGGTCCCGAATAGATACGATAGGATACAAGTAGGCAGTGTATGGAACTGGGTGGATGGGATATGAGTAGATGGGCAGATGGTGTGTCTACCATGATGGCACATCTGCATGGCTGCGCCTCAATTTCCCACTAGTCATTTTTCACTGGGTCTGATCCCTGATAAGTGGGCCAAGAGAAAAATGGTGGTCATAAGGTAGTGACCAAGTGAAGAAAAAAGAAGGAATGTACCATACCAGCATCTATTGTATGCAAAAGATAGTCCAGCACACTCTAACTATGTAAGAGAGTCTGTCAACATTTGCACATCAATAACCAAGGGAATGGCAGGTCGCAGGGACTCGCATACTACCAAGGACAAGCTGTTCACATGGGTGGACAAGCATTGACAGGCGGAAGGCATGGGGTCCCGAGGACATGCCGTATACGCATCAACAGTCAAGGGGGTGGTAGGTCGCAAGGACACGCTACCAGTGATGAGCTGTTTGCAAGGGCAGACAAGCATCGATAGGTGGAAGGCACGGGGTCGCGAGGACACGCCGTATACACATCAACAGTCAAGGGGGTGGTAGGTCACAGGGACACACTACCAGTGACGAGCTGTTTGCAAGGGCAGACAAGCATCGATAGGTGGAGGGCACGGGGTCGCGAGGACACGCCGTATACACATCAACAGTCAAGGGGGTGGTAGGTCACAGGGACACACTACCAGTGACGAGCTGTTTGCAAGGGCAGACAAGCATCGATAGGT
>JBBPKR010000067.1:0-20445 GCA_038089375.1 Pseudoaustroboletus valens | reverse complement strand
CGACAGACTTGAAACTACGTGGTATTGTGTAGATCAAGGTTAGAGATGGAAGTACAGGAGAGAGAGGTTTAAATAGGGTATCGTAACGAGTTCAAGCTCCGCTTGAACTAGTTTAGGGCCGGTACTACGAGTCAGGACGAGTCACAACGAGTCATGCCGAGTCAGTGGATATAAAAGGAACTACGAGGCTATGCGTAAGAGAGCATAGCCAAGGAGGGCAGTGTCTGTGATGAGAAACGAGTCATAGGTAAGTAGCACCGCCTAGAAGGCAGTGGTCGGCATAGGAGAGGGCACAGGAGAGGGCGAGAAACGGAAGTATTGGTGCCACTCCGCCGGGGAGCAGTCTTGTGCGAGCGCAGCGTTCCAGTCGTCCTCGTCAATGACGGGGGAAAAAGGGGAGGGGGTATCCTCGACCGTAACAGTCAAGGAAGATATGACGAATCACATCTTGTCGAACTGCTCGTTCTAGCAGTCCTACTCCTTCGCTGTGGGAGACCACGGCCATGTCGAACAAGGCCAGCCACTTGGTAAGGAACACCTGAGTCCTTTCCCCTCTGCGCTGAGTTAAGGTGCAGAGTTGACGACGGGCCAGATCCCACTCGTTGCCGATGGTGAACTGGCTGTGAATCTGAGCTTCCACCTCCTCAATGGTGGGGTAGTCATGGGGTCCTTTTCCCCAGTGCTTTTTGATTTCATTGCGGGCCCATAGACCTGCCCCATTTTTGTCGGTGTCTCCAGATTTGGACCCTACACGGGAGAGAATTGCCAACGTCTTGTCCTTATTGGTGGCGTAGGTTTCCTTGTGAAAGTCTAGGTAAACCAGGACCTTCATCCACCATTCTTCGAAGCGCTGATAGGACCCATCAAAGTGACCGGGGTCTGGGACTGGGACGATGGTCATCCTTACTTCGATGGAGGTGATTGGAACGGCAGGGTTCTGTTGGGCCTGGAGGGTGGCGAGTGCAGTGGCGAGGAGTTCTATCTGGGCCCATAGATCGTCCAAGGTTACTCCGGACATTCTGACGGTGGGCTCTTCAATCGATGGGGAGGAGAGGTGGGAACTCGAGGAGGAACTCTCATCTTCCGACGTAAAGGTGTTCATCGTGAATGTAGATAGTGTTACGAATCTGTTCATTTTCACCTAGCTTTATCACGTGACTAGATCACATGACACATCACATGACCAGATCATGTGACCGGTCTAGACCCTTATCTCTTATCTTCACGTGTACTTAATCTCCGTTGTCTTCTAGTCCTATTCACACAATCGTGAGACTCATATAACCATGTATAGTAATCCTTATTGTAGATAGTACCTGACACAGCTTGGTCTGTGCGCAGCATGTAGTAGTATAAATATGAATGACATCCAACCGGACAAACCAGTTTTGTCCTTGTTGGGATTCCCCTAACGAGCGCGCCTCCACCTTAGTCTCATCCTATCAACTTGGAGAGTGGGTCCTAGACTATATTGTCTTAGGGTTGCCTTCAAAGGACAAAACTACTCAAGTTTACTACCTACTCTCCCCACGACCAGGTTACGTCGCAACAACCGTTTCACTTACTCTACCCTTCCTATCTTTGTTCTCCTCGTACCTCGTCAAGCGTCATCACTTGCACTTGTGCACACCTGGACACCAGGGTTAAGGTGGTTGGTCATACCGTTGTGTCAACGGTGCAGAAAGCAACTGCGACTTCAACTGCTGTGTGCAAGGATTGACTATCCTGCAAACGAGTTCGCTTTGTCAGGGAATAGACCTCATTCGAGAGGACCCGCCTGACTGCTCATAATTAGTTTGTAGCACTTGACACTGTTCGGTGTTCCCCAAGGTGCGATCAGGGGTAATTGTGGTACTTTCCACACAACGAAGGATAACTCTTTGTCATTGTAAAATAAGAGTTGTAGTCTCGGCGCACTAAAGTCGTCAGCCATAGCCAGGCAGAACCTGTATCCTCCACCTAGATAGTACCGACTCTGCAGTGAGAACAACCTCCTGCGAAATTTGCGCGCCTGTAGATAGGTGAAGATTGACAACCTGGCTGTACACTTCGGCAATGTGTCCCTTGCGGTCCGCCCAACCTTTCCTATTCCCTGTCTTGCAACTCCGGGCCCGTCCGACAATGATATCCCAGACGGCCAATTCTTTTTTGAAATCACTGGAACTACCGATCCGGTCATCATCCAAGACTGTTTAGACCTACTCAAGGGAACACTCCCCATCTACATTCACGACGAACACCTCTACGTCGGACGCAGAGAGTTCCACCTCGAGCTCCCACCCCTCCTCCCCATCGATCGACGAACTGACAGTAAGGATGTCCGGGGTCACCTTGGACGATCTGAGGGCCCAGATTGAACTCCTCGCCACCACGCTCACTACTCTCCGGGGGCAACAAAACCCCGCCGTTCCCATCGCCTCCGTTGAAGTACGGAAAAATATAGTTCCGGTACTGGACCCTAGCCACTTCAATGGGTCCTACCAATGCTTTGAGGAATGGTGGATGAAGGTCCTAGTCTACCTGGACTTTCACAAAGAAACCTACGCCACCAACAAGGATAAGGTGTTGGCGATCCTCTCCTGCATAGGATCAAAGGCAGGGGATACGGACAAGAATGGGGCCGGGATGTGGGCCTGCAATGAAATAAAAAAGCATTGGGGAAAAGGACCCCACGACTACCCCATGCTCGAGGATGTCGAGGCTCAGATCAGGAGCCGATTCACCATTGGCAATGAGCGAGATCTGGCTTGCCACCAACTCCGCGCCTTGACCCAGCGCAGAGGAGAAAGGATGCAGGTGTTCCTCACCAAGTGGCTGGCCTTATTTGATATGGCGGTAATCGCGCACAGTGAGGGGGTCGGACTCTTGGAACGTGCCGTATGGCAAGATGTCATACGGCACATCTTCCTAGACAACAAAAGGGAGATCTTGGTTACCGACTATATCCCCCTCATTCAACGGTACACCGAAGCCATCGAAAGCTTCGAGACAAGAGACCGAGAACCCACGGTCAAGAGGACTCCCTACCGAGACCCCAACGCCATGGACGTGGACGCAATAAGCCATGCTCCGCCCAAAGGCTGTTTCAACTGCGGGGACGAGGGACATTTAGCTAGGGCATGTCCAAAACCCTTCACTAAGTGCGGCGATTGCGGATGGTCTCGTGGGGGACACAAGGCCCAGTGTAGCTGGAAGATTCAGGTTGTGGGAAGAGAAGCGGAGAGCGCCGCTATAACAAACAGCTCCGGGGTGGTCGCCTCGTCATCAAAGGCAGAGCCCGACCGTCGGCTGAAGGCGGTCCAAGGAATGGACTATGAGGCCATGAGGGCCTACTTCCATGACCTTGAGGAAACGGAAGGAAAGGAAAAAGGGAGGGGGTGACGAGATCGAGCCCTCGGTCACCCCAAATAGACCATGAAGTTAGAGAATCGTTTCGTCATAGTTTCTCTTACTTAGAAGAAGAAAACTTGGATTCACGATGGGGTAGCCTCCCTGAATCCAACGTGCCAGCATCTCACAATGAGCGCAGCTCCACGATAGGAGTATTTAATTCCGGCGATAATAAGAAAAAAAAAATATTTGTAGAACCATACCAGGACTTGCTCGATCAAGGGTTCAAACCCCTTGAATGTAATATACAAGAACCATCTCCCGTTCCAGTTACGTACAATATGAAAACCATACAAAAAGAGTTTCAGGAGAGCTTGACTCCTAGAGCCGTTCAGGTCATCAACCTCGAAGGCGAACTCACAGTAAAAATCAATATAATACAAAAATACCAAAAACTCACCGTCAACGTGCTCCTAGATAGTGGAGCAGGAGGAACCTTCATCGATAGGGAATGGGCAATGCACCACTGAATTCCCATGGAACCCCTGGAGCGTCTCATCCCCGTGTATAACGCCGACAACACGTTAAACCAAGCAGGCGGAATCACCCACCATGTGGTGCTGGTAATCAACTTTGATGGACACCGAGAGAAGCTCACGGTGGAAGTTACCAATCTGGGCCGGAACCAGATGATTATAGGAAACACGTGGCTAAGACATCACAACCCCCACATTAACTGGGAGACGGGGCACGTGGCCATGACAAGGTGCCCAGAGTCATGTAACACGTTAAACGCCTCTTATCGGAATAGATTAGAAGCATGGGAAAACGAGTATGGGCATACAAGGGGGCAAACGAGATTAAATATGATAGCCCAACCTGTATTCGAAGAACCTTTCAATTTAGTCCCTAAAGAGTATCATGATTATTTAGATGTCTTCTCGAAGAAGGCAAGTGAGAGAATGCCCGAGCGAAAACCATGGGATCATGCAATCGATCTAAAGCCGGACTTTAAACCCAAAAAGGGTCGAATAATCCCCATGAGCCCGGACGAACAAGCAGAAGTGCAGGCATTTTTAGACGATCAATTATCTAAGGGGTATATACGCCCTTCTAAGTCCCCGCAAACCTCGCCTGTGTTCTTCATCCCCAAGAAGGAAGGGAAGAAGAGAATGGTTATGGACTACCGGTATTTAAATGAGGGAACCATGAAAAACAATTATCCCTTACCACTCATTTCCCAACTCATTGATAAATTAAGAGGAGCAAAGCTCTTCACAAAAATGGATCTCCGATGGGGGTACAACAATGTGCAAATAAAAGAAGGAGACGAATGGAAAGCGGTGTTTGTCTGTCACAAGGGGTCGTTTGAACCCATGGTCATGTTTTTCGGACAGTGCAATTCGCCTGCAACCTTTCAACAGATGATGAACGAGATCTTCGGCAACATGGAAGACGTAGTCATTGTCTACATAGATGACCTCCTTATTTTTACAAACACCCTTAATAGAGAAGAACATATAAAGAAAGTTTGAGAAGTGCTGGCACGACTTAGGAAGCACGACTTATTTGTCAAACCAGAAAAATGCTCTTTCTTCCAGACCAAAGTAGAAATGCTTGGAATGGACGTATCTACAGAAGGAGTGGTCATGAGCGACGCTAAGCTCAATGGAATAGCGGGATGGACAGCCCCCACCAACGTAAAAGGAGTAAGAAGCTTCTTAGGGCTGGCCAACTTCTACCGGAGGTTCATCAATGGATACTCTCAAGTAGCGCGACCCCTGCATGACCTAACAAAAAAAGATCAACCTTGGATCTGGGGATCAGATCAGCAAGACGCGTTTGATACGCTTAAGTTAAAATTCACCACCGCTCCAGTACTGGCTTACCCGGATGACACCACCCCGTATAGGGTAGAATGCAACGCCTCTGACTTCGCTGTCGGCACCGTCTTATCCACGCAAAAAGAAGACAAGTGGCACCCGGTAGCCTACATGTCTCACGCGATGTCACTGGAAGAAAGGAACTACCCGATCACGGATAAAGAGATGCTGGCCATCATTTCAGCTTTAGAACAATGGCGCCATCATCTAGAAGGAGCGCATTTCCCTTTTGAAATATGGACGGATCATAAGAATCTGCAGTATTTTATGTCTTCTCAGAACTTGAGCCAACGCCAAGCGCGATGGGCTCAATATTTATCGAGATTTGATTATCGACTAATCAATAAACCCAGCACTTCAATGGAAAAGGCCGATGCCTTGTCTAGACAAGAAGATCATGCCGTCGGAGTCGAAAACAACAACTGTGACATCACATTCATTCCTCCCAAGAAAATCATCGCTCAACTTGGCTCTGAGAAAAGCCTATTTGAGCGTATATTACAAGCACACGAATCCGTTCGAAATCCTGATGGTAGTGTGGATAAACTAGGTACCTGGATGTACGACAACAAAATATGGGTACCACCGCACCTCCGCCAAGAGGTAATCACTCGTTACCACAACCATCCGCTAGCCGGACATAAGGGAGCAGAAAAGACCACGGAGTTACTCACCCGGTATTACAAGTGGCTGGGCCATCGACAGGATATTGTAAATTATTGCCGAACATGTGAAAGGTGTGCACGGATGAAACCCGCCAATCACGCACCCACCGGACTATTGGCACCGTTAGAAGTTCCGAAGGGACCCTGGGAAGATGTGTCCACAGATTTCATGATGGGTTTCCCAGAAGTAGATGGGTTCTCGAAAGAAGCGGTGTTCATTCCGACGTCCAAAGAAGTCACCATGTTAGGTATGGCGGCTCTATATCGGGATTACGTATGGAAGCACCATGGACTTCCCATCACGCTGGTATCAGATCGAGGACCGCAGTTTGCTTCCCAGGTTATGGAAGCATTATGTAAAATGCTACACATTGAACGTCGCATGTCCACCGCTTACCATCCACAAACGGACGGACAAACAGAGCGGACCAACAGGGAACTACAACAATACCTGCGAATGTTCGTAGCTGAAAAACAAGAGCAATGGGTCGAATGGCTAGCCCTCGCCCAGTTTAACTTTAATAATACACAGTCGACCACTATAAAGGCCACTCCCTTCTCGCTCACCAAGGCGTTCACCCCTCGAATGGGAATAGAACCCGAAGTGACACGACTCCCCACTGCTGCTGCCTTTGCAGATAACATGAAAAAGGCTTTATTGGACGCAAAGTCCGTGTTGGAACGAACTCGTGAGCGAATGAAGGTTCAAGCAGATAAGCATCGCATGCTGGCCCTGGCTTACCAAATAGGGGACCAAGTGTGGTTGTCAACAGAGAACCTCACACTGGGAAATCGCCCCTCCCGGAAATTAATGGAGCGCTGGATAGGACCCTACACGATCAGGGACGTGGTTGGGAGTAACGTGGTCTCATTGCGCTTGCCGAAGCGCATGAAGATACACGAAACAGTCAACATTTCCCGTGTGAAACCGTACTTTCCCCCTGCGGAAGGGCAGCTGGTGGATAAGCCCGGCCTGATAGCTGTCGACGAAGAAGGCTCTGAGGAGTTCGAAGTCGATTATATAGTGGACTCGCGCCCTGTTGGACAGGGCTTTCAATATTTAATACATTGGAAGGGCTATGGGGAAGACAATCGAACTTGGGAGCCTGCCTCTGGTCTCAAGAACGCCCCAGACGCCATTAAATTATTTCACCAGAAAAACCCGGCAGCGCCGCGCAAGCTAAACGGTCTGTCTTTGACTGCGTTTGGGGAGCTCTTTAGCCCCTATGAAAATTTCACTTCTGGATCAACATTGCATGGATGATCTGGAATCACACCCCTAGTGAGGGGGTAATGTTACGAATCCATTCATTTTCACCTAGCTTTATCACGTGACTAGATCACATGACACATCACATGACCAGATCATGTGACCGGTCTAGACCCTTATCTCTTATCTTCACATGTACTTAATCTCCGTTGTCTTTTAGTCCTATTCACACAATCGTGAGACTCATATAACCATGTATAGTAATCCTTATCGTAGATAGTACCTGACACAGCTTGGTCTGTGTGCAGCATGTAGTAGTATAAATATGAATGCCATCCAACCAGACAAACCAGTTTTGTCCTTGTTGGGATTCCCCTAATGAGCACGCCTCCACCTTAGTCTCGTCCTATCAACTTGGAGAGTGGGTCCTAGACTATATTGTCTTAGGGTCGCCTTCAGATAGGGAGCGTTCCCTTTAACAGGTCTAGACAATCTTGGATGATTACTGGATCAGTAGTTCCGGTGATTTCGAAAAAGAATTGTCTGTCCGGAATGTCGTTATTGGAGGGACCGGGGGAGGCAAGACGAGGAATGGGTTGGGTCGGGCGGACCGTGAGGGACACGTTGCCAAAGTAAATGGCCAGGTTGACAATGTTTGCCTATCTTCAGGTGCGCGAATTTCGCAGGAGATTTGCCTCGCTGCAGAGTCGAACTATACTAGGTGGAGGAGACAGATTCTGCCTGGCTACGGCTGACGACTTTAGTGCGCCGAGACTACAACTCTTATTTTACAACGACAGAGAGTTGTCCTTTGTTGTGTGGAAAATACCACAATTACCCCTGATCGCACCTTGGGGAACACCAAACAGTGTCAAGCGCTACAAACTAGTTTTGAGCAGTGAAGTGTGTCCTCTTGAATGAGGTCTATGCCTTCACAAAGCGAACTCGATTGTGGGATAGTCAATCCCGCATGCAACAGTTGAAGCCGCAGTTGTTTTCTGTGCCATTGACACAACGGTATGACCAACCACCTTAACCCTGGTGTCCGGGTGTGCACAAGTGCAAGGGGTGACGCTTGATGAAATATGGGGGTAACACAATAGGAGATGTTAGAGTAAGTGAAACGATATGGTGCGATGTAACCCGGTCGCGGGAAGAGTAGGTAGTAAACGAAGTAGTTTTGTCCTTTGAAGGCGACCCTAAGACAATATAGTCTAGGACCCACTCTCCAAGTCGATAGGACAAGACTAAAGGTGAGATGCGCTCGTTAGGGGAATCCCAACAAGGACAAAACTGGTTTGTCCGGTTGGATGTCATTCATATTTATACTACTACATGCTGCGCACAGACCAAGCTGTGTCAGATACTATCTATGATAAGGGTTACTATACATGGTTAGAGTGTTCTCACGATCGTGTGAAAAGAAGTAGAAGACGACGGAGATTAATACACGTGTAGATAAGAGATAAGGGCCTAGACCGGTCACATGATCTGGTCATGTGACGTGTCAGGTGATCTAGTCATGTGACTAAGCTAGGTGAAAATGAACAGATTTGTAACAATAACTAGCTAAGGAACACTATTGTACTGTTACTGGTATTTAAGGATCTACCTATCATGCACAGACCATGCTGTGTAACAGTAGTGAAAGAGAGAAAGACATATCGGGACAAAGAGATAAGAGGATGAGGCGATAGTGACTCATGTTGAATGAGTCACGCTAGATAAGGAGAACTCAGAAGAAGAAAAGAGACGAGGTGAGATAAACAGGCCGCCTCCTATCGAGCAAGAGAGGGTAGCCAGGGACGATCAAGAGTCAGGGAATAATGAATGGAACAAAGGAAATGATGTCCAACGATGACAAGGGAAGATTGAGAGCCCTCTCCACAGCAACTGTAACAAGCGGCAGTACGGAATGGGATCCAGGGAGTAGGATCTACTACACTGCGGGAAGCTCTTGCTTGTGCTCGGAAATCTTCGTAGGATTGATGGAGAGTTCCCCACTGACTGCAGGGATGGAATTCAGTCTTGAACTCAGTAAATTGGTTGTTGCTGGCTTGTGATTGTACTGGAGAGTGCACTGAGCTGTCGACGCCAGGTGCAACTGTGAAAAGATTCAGATCGTTAAGAATAACCCATGCAGAAGGTGTATTAAGCATGCACCTTGCTCCTCCTCTTGCCACAGCTCACCGATAGGGTCCCTGAAGTCTGACTCATTCAATGGTCCAGGAATGGGACCAGGCCCAGGGTCTACAGGAATTAATATAATAATCATGAACTGAAGGTATATACAACAACAAAAACTCACTGTCACCGAGTTGGAAGGAATGAGATGGATAAGAGATCGCCGATGTGATGTTCATTGCTGCACGACGTCTCATCGCTAAAAGGAATTAATCAAAATGCTAACAGCTCTTCAGAGAGAATCCGTACCTTTCTGAGACTGCTTGTAACGACGTGCAGCCAACAAGTGGTCTTCCTCTTGCTCCTTCCGCCTCTTGCAACTTGTTTCATGAGATAGAAATCCTTGTACCTTGAATTTCTTGCTGCAGATAGAACACGTCTTCATGCCAGTAACAGCCTCATCGTGGGTACTGTGGGCATTGAAAGGTGGACGCAAGGGTGCCATGGTGGAAGTAACGAAAGCGAAAGTGAGAGCTGAGTGACGCCGATATGCCTGCAGGCATTCGCATGTCATCAAAATGACATTTTCAGTCACATACCGTCACTGTCACCCTGGTATGACCCAGCCAATGGACGAGATCTAAAGTATTAACGGGCAACAGTTGAGTTTGAATTTGTCGGTGTGTAGTCGGCGCGTACCTCAGGTTGCATCGGTTATTTCAGTTATTTCAATTGCAGTGGTTATTTCGGTTGCACCCGGTTAGTGCGGTTGCACCGGCTATTTCACTTTTGCCATGTGGGATTCCTTTTGTGGCTTTGTTGCCCGTTCATACTGGTGTGTCACCCATGTTAGGCAACGTGTGGCAGTGACTCAAAGCAAACCACTGATCCAGTGTATGAGTAAGAAGATGGGGGAAATACATGAGCAAAGGCAATGGCCTTGGCAACACGCAGTGGTGACTCAAAGCAAACCACTGATCCAGCGTATGAGTAAGAAGATAGGGGAAATACATGAGCAAAGGCAATGGCCTTGGCAACACGCGGCGGTGACTCAAAGCGAACTGCTGATCCAGTGTATGAGTAAGAAGATGGGGGAAATACATGAGCAAAGGCAACGGCCTTGGCAACGTGCAGCAGTGACTCAAAGTGAACCACTGATCCAGCATATGAGTAACTATTCCGAAGATGGAGGAAATACATGGGCAAAGGCAACAGCCTTATATACCACAGGGTGGGACCCTATGACAACAACTATGACAAGGGTTGGAATACAATGATGAATGATGAGACACGAGTACATAACAGATGTATATGTGACAGAGAAAATGTGCATGACAGAAAAAAGAGAAAAGAAATCCTAACAACCCATTAGTACAGAGCATGACCCCAAGATGATCAACCACACAATAGTGGTATTCATTTTGACTATTATGCTGCTATTATGGATCTATTATGGGTTATTATAGGGCCATTAGTATGATAATAGCCTCAAAATAGTACTATAATAGCCATGACTGAGCACCACTAATGCTGCAATGTGGACTCAATGAATGACAACAGCCCATGGATATCAATAATGCAATGCCAGGATAACCACACATGCACACCACCAGAGTGTGACACCATGTCTTCCATTGTGACTTGCACTATCAGAGTTGTGACTCATGCTGTTCAATTGTGACTCACTCTGATTCTGATTCTGATCTGATAAGGGCTTTGACCATCTCTCTCTTCTACCACCATCCTCTCCCTCTTCCTTTCCCTCCTTTCTTCTCTTATACTCTGATACCCGGGTTTGGTTGCTTCATCTGCCTTGGTGATGGGTTTAACTGTTCCTCCCACAGGACTGTGAAGGTATCTTTTGTTTTGGCATTCTTTTCTGACCAACATCACTCATGTGCAATTCCCAGCAGTGTACCACCACCTATTAGGTGTCTTCACCAAAGAAGACAAGCAGGTTCTAAATGATGAGGTAAACCAGAGGTAGGAACAGATGGGCATGCTCTGCTACATTTATTCCTCATCTTTTGTCTTCCTATCCTGTTGTAATTTAGATGTTTCCAAGCAAGTCTCATGCTGCACCATCATATCAGGACAAGGTGGCTGGCTCATTGGGGTGGTCAACTCAGCCCCATATCTGTATGTTACTTGGTTGTTCCACATTGGCTGACCCTGAAATCAATGCACAACTTGGATGCTACATAGTTGTGTCCTGTTGGCCGATGGATTCCCTCCAAGAAAACTATTTTCATCATGTGACATACTGTTACAAATCGGTTCATTTTCACCTAGCATAGGCATGTGACTAGATCACATGACACATCACATGACCAGATCATGTGACCGGTCTAGGCCCTTATCTCTTATCTACACGTGTATTAATCTCCGTCATCTTCTACTTCTTTTCACACGATCGTGAGAACACTCTAACCATGTATAGTAATCCTTATTGTAGATAGTGCCTGACACAGCTTGGTCTGTGCGCAGCATGTAGTAGTATAAATATGAATGCCATCCAACCAGACAAACCAGTTTTGTCCTTGTTGGGATTCCCCTAACGAGCGCATCTCACCTTTAGTCTTGTCCTATCGACTTGGAGAGTGGGTCCTAGACTATATTGTCTTAGGGTCGCCTTCAAAGGACAAAACTACTTCGTTTACTACCTACTCTCCCCGCAACCGGGTTACGTCACAACATATTGTTTCACTTACTCTACCTATCCTATTTTCGTTACCCTCGTACACCGTCAAGCGTCATCCCTTGCACTTGTGCACACCCGGACACCAGGGTTAAGGTGGTTGGTCATACCGTTGTGTCAATGGCACAGAAAACAACTGCGGCTTCAACTGTTGCATGCGGGATTGACTATCCCACAATCGAGTTCGCTTTGTGAAGGCATAGACCTCATTCAAGAGGACACGCTTCACTGCTCAAAACTAGTTTGTAGCGCTTGGCACTGTTTGGTGTCCCCCAAGGTGTGATCAGGGGTAATTGTGGTATTTTCCACACAACGAAGGACAACTCTTTGTCATTGTAAAATAAGAGTTGTAGTCTCGGCGCACTAAAGTCGTCAGCCGTAGCCAGGCAGAATCTGTCTCCTCCACCTAGTATAGTACGACTCTGCAGTGAGGTCAACTCCCCTGTGAAATTCGCGCGCCTGTAGATAGGCGAAAATTGTCAACCTGGCCATTTACTTTGGCAACGTGTCTCTCGCCGTCCGCCCCACCTTCCCAGTCCCTCGTCTTGCAACTCCGGGCCCCTCCGATAATGATATCCCGGACGGCCAGTTCTTTTTCGAGATCACCGGAACTACCGATCCGGTTATCATCCAAGATTGCCTAGACTTGCTCAAGGGAACACTCCCTATCTATGTTCACGATGAACACCTCTATGTCGGACGCAGAGAGTTCCGCCTCGAGTTCCCACCCCTCCTCCCCATCGATCAACGAGCCCACAGTAAGGATGTCCGGGGTAACCATGGACGATCTGCGGGCCCAGATTGAACTCCTCGCCACTGCGCTCGCCAGTCTGCGGGCCCAACAGAACCCCACCGTTCCAATCGCATCCGTCAAAGTACGGAAAAATATCGTTCTAGTGCCAGACCCCAGCCACTTTGATGGGTCTTATCAGCGGTTTGAAGAATGGTGGATGAAAGTCTTGGTGTACCTCGACTTTCACAAAGAGACCTATGCAACAAACAAGGATAAAGTGTTGGCCATACTCTCGCGCGTAGGGTCCAAATCGGGGGACACGGACAAGAACGGGGCAGGTCTATGGGCCCACAATGAGATCAAGAAGCATTGGGAAAAAGGACCCCATGACTACCCCACCCTTGAGGAGGTGGAAGCTCAGATCCGGAGTAGATTCACCATCGGCAACGAGCGGGATCTAGCCTGTCGCCAACTCCGCGCGTTAACCCAGCGAAGAGGGGAGAGGACCCAGGTGTTCCTCACCAAGTGGTTGGCATTGTTTGACATGGCCGTGGTTTCCCACAGCGAAGGGGTGGGCCTTCTGGAACAAGCCGTCCGTCAGGACGTAATCCGACATATCTTCCTCGATGACAAAAGGGAGGTACTTGTAACGGATTATATTCCCTTGATCCAATGTTATGCCGAAGCTATCGAAAGCTTCAAAACAAGGGACCACGAACCTGCAGTAAGGAAGGCCCCGTACCGTGACCCTAATGCTATGGACGTGGATGCAATCACCTGTGCCCCGCCAAAAGGGTGTTTCAATTGCGGAGAAGAGGGACACCTGGCACGGGCGTGCCCAAAACCGTCCACCAAGTGCGGAGATTGCGGGTGGTCAAGAGAAGGGCACAAGGCCAGGTGCAGCCGAAAGATCAATGTCATGGGAAGAGAAGCGGAGAGCGCCACTATAACAAACAGCTCCGGGGTGGTCGCCTCATCATCAAAGGCAGAGCCTGACCGTCGGCTTAAGGCGGTCCAAGGAATGGACTACGAGGCCATGAGGGCCTACTTCTGTGACCTCGAAGAAATGAAAGGAAAGGGAAAAGGGAGGGGGTGATGAGATCGAGCCCTCGATCACCCCAAATAGACAATGTAATTAGAGATTCGTTTAGAAATAGTTTCTCTTATTTAGAAGAAGAAAATCTGGATTTACGATGGGGTAGCCTCCCTGAATCCAGCGTGCCAGCGTCTCACCATGAGCACAGCTCCACGATAGGAGTATTTGATTCCAGCGATAAAGAAAAAAATATATTTGTAGAACCATATCAGGATTTGATAGATCAAGGTTTCGAACCCCTTGACTATAACATACAAGAACCTTCTTCGTCTCCAATTATGTATAATATGAAAACGATCCAAAGAGAGTTTCAGGAGAGCTCGACTCCTAGAGTCATTCGAGTCATCAATCTCAACGGCGAACTCACCATAAAAATAAACATAATGCAAAAATATCAAAAACTTACCGTCAATGCCCTCCTAGACAGCGGAGTAGGAGGAACCTTCATCAACAGAGAATGGGCGATGAAGCACCGAATTCCTATGGAATCCCTGGAACGACTCATTCCCGTGTATAACACCAACAACACGTTAAATCAAGCAGGCAGAATCACCCACCGAGCGGTGCTGGTAATAGACTTCGAAGGACATCAAGAGAAGCTCACGGTGGAAGTCACCAATCTGGGCAGGAACCAGATGATCATTGGAAACACGTGGTTACGACATCACAACCCCCGAATCAATTGGGAAACGGGGCATGTAGCCATGACGAGATGCCCGGAATCGTGTAAAGCGTTGAACGCCTCTTACCGAACTAGATTAGAAGAATGGGAGAGCCAATATGGGCACACTAGGGGACAGGCATGGTTAAATACTATAGCCCAACCTGTATTTGAGGAACCCTTCAATCTAGTTCCTAAAGAGTACCACAATTATTTGGACGTCTTCTCAAAGAAGGCGAGTGAGAGGACGCCCGAGTGAAAACCTTGGGATCACGCTATCGACCTAAAGCCAGACTTTAAACCAAAAAAGGGTCGAGTGATTCCCATGAGCCCAGACGAACAAGCCGAAGTGCAGGCATTTCTAGACAACCAACTATCTAAGGGGTATATCTGTCCCTCTAAGTCCCCTCAAACGTCACCAGTGTTCTTCATTCCCAAAAAAGAAGGAAAGAAGAGAATGGTTATGGACTATCGGTACTTAAATGAGGGAACTGTGAAAAATAACTACCCCCTGCCACTCATTTCCCAACTCATCAATAAATTAAAAGGAGCGAAGCTCTTCACAAAAATGGATCTCCGATGGGGATACAATAATGTACGGATCAAAGAAGGAGATAAATGGAAAGCGGCATTTGTCTGTCACAAGGGGTCGTTTGAACCCACCGTTATGTTTTTTGGACAGTGTAATTCACCCGCAACCTTCCAACAGATGATGAATGAGATCTTCGGTGACATGGAAGACGTAGTCATCATCTATATTGACGACCTTCTAATCTTTACCAATACCCTAATCGAGAAGAACACATAAAGAAAGTTCGAGAAGTGCTGGCACGACTCAGGAAACATGACTTATTCGTCAAACCAGAAAAGTGCTCCTTCTTCCAGACCAAAGTAGAAATGCTAGGAATGGGTGTATCTACAGAAGGAGTGGTCATGAGCGAAGCTAAGCTCAATGGGATAGCGGGATGGACAGCCCCCACCAACGTAAAAGGAGTAAGGAGCTTCTTAGGGCTGGCCAACTTCTACCAGAGATTCATCAACAGATACTCCCAGGTAGCGCGACCCCTTCACGACCTAACAAAAAAGGATCAACCATGGATCTGGGGAACAGATCAACAAGATGCATTTGAAACGCTTAAATTAAAATTCACCACCGCCCCAGTACTAGCTTACCCGGATGACACCACTCCTTATCGGGTAGAATGCGACGCCTCAGATTTTGCCATAGGGGCAGTTCTATCTACACTAAAAGAAGACAAATGGCATCCTGTCGCCTATATGTCCCACGCAATGTCACCAGAAGAGCGAAATTACCCCATTGCGGATAAAGAGATGCTGGCCATCATTTCAGCATTAGAACAATGGCGCCATCACCTAGAAGGAGCGCATTTCCCATTCGAAGTATGGACAGATCACAAGAATCTGCAATATTTTATGACGTCGCAAAACTTGAGTCGACGACAAGCCCGATGGGCTCAATATTTATCAAGATTTGATTATAGACTAATCAACAAACCCGGCACTTCTATGGGAAAAGCCGATGCCTTGTCTAGACGAGAAGATCACGCCATTGGCATCGAAAACGACAATTGTGATATCACATTCATTCCCCCCAAGAAAATCATCGCGCAAGTAGGCACAGAAAAGAGCCTATTTGAGCAAATTTTACAAGCACACGAATCTGTTCGAAATCCCGACAGAAGTGTGGATAAGCTAGGTACCTGGATGTACGACAACAAAATATGGGTACCACCACACCTCCGCCAAGAGGTAGTCACTCATTACCACGACCATCCGCTAGCCAGACATAAGGGAGCAGAAAAGACTGCGGAGTTGCTCACCCGGTACTACAAGTGGCTGGGCCATCGCCAAGATATTGTAAATTATTGTAAAATGTGTCAATGATGCGCGTGGATGAAACCCACCAATCACGCACCCGCAGGGTTATTAGCACCGTTAGAAGTTCTGACAGGACTGTGGGAAGATATATCCGCGGACTTCATGATGGGTTTCCCCGAAGTAGATGGGTTCAATGCCATTCTAGTGGTGGTAGATAGGTTCTCCAAGGAAGCAGTGTTCATCCCAACGTCCAAAGAAGTCACCGCTTTAGGCACGGCGGCTTTATATAGGGATTATGTATGGAAGCATCACGGACTTCCCACCACACTGGTATCCGATCACGGACCACAATTCGCTTCCCAGGTTATGGAAGCCTTATGTAAAATGCTGCACATCAAACGCCGCATGTCCACCACATATCACCCACAAACGGATGGGCAAACAGAGCGGACGAACAGGGAATTGCAACAGTACCTGAGGATGTTTGTAGCTGAAAAACAAGATCAATGGGTCAAATGGCTTGCCATCGCCCAGTTTAATTTTAACAACACACAGTCCTCCGCTACAAAGGCGACTCCTTTCTCGCTCACCAAGGCGTTCAACCCTCGAATGGGAATAGAACCCGAAGTGACTCGATTACCCGCGGCAGCAGCCTTTGCTGACAACATGAAAAAGGCACTATTGGATGCGAAAACCACCCTGGAGAGAACTCGTGAGCAGATGAAGACCCAAGCGGACAAGCATCGTACGCCGGCCCCGGCTTACCAAATAGGAGACAAAGTGTGGTTGTCAACGGAAAACCTCACACTGGGAAATCGCCCCTCCCGGAAATTAACGGAGCGCTGGATAGGACCATATACGATCAGGGACGTGGTTGGGAGTAACGCGGTCTCATTGCACTTGCCTAAGCACATGAGAATTCACGAAATAGTCAATGTTTCCCGTGTGAAACCGTACTTTCCCCCTGCGGAAGGTCAGCCAGTGGATAAACCCGGCCCGATAGTTGTCGACGAAGAGGGCTCTGAAGAGTTCGAAGTCGACTATATAGTAGACTTGCACCCCATTGGACGGGGCTTTCAATATTTAATACACTGGAAGGGTTATGGGAAAGACGATCAAACTTGGGAACCTGCCTCTGGTCTCAAGAACGCCCCAGAAGCTGTTAAATTATTTCATCAAAGGAATCCGGTGGTGCCGAGGAAACTAAACGGTCTGTCTTTGACCGAGTTCGGGGAGCTTTTTAGCCCCTATGAAAATTTCACTTCCGGATCGACCACGCATGGGTAATCTGGAATCTCACCCCTAGTGAGGGGGTAATGTTATGAATCGGTTCATTTTCACCTAGCATAGGCACGTGACTAGATCACATGACACATCACATGATCAGATCATGTGACCGGTCTAGGCCCTTATCTCTTATCTACACGTGTATTAATCTCCGTCGTCTTCTACTTCTTTTCACACGATCGTGAGAACACTCTAACCATGTATAGTAATCCTTATTGTAGATAGTGCCTGACACAGCTTGGTCTGTGTGCAGCATGTAGTAGTATAAATATGAATGCCATCCAACCAGACAAACCAGTTTTGTCCTTGTTGGAATTCCCCTAACGAGCACATCTCACCTTTAGTCTTGTCCTATCGACTTGGAGAGTGGGTCCTAGACTATATTGTCTTAGGGTCACCTTCACATACCATTTGACACCATAATGTGCTCAAATTCATGGACATCACAGGGTGATTCTCATTATGACAAAGCTCATCCACCCACTGCCAAGTGTATTGCAGACATGGGGCTCAAAGAGCCAGCAGAAGTGGCAGGACTGGTTGCTTTGGATATTAGTATATAGTACATCATTCTCATGTCTTGCTCCATAAGAAAACACAAGATGCTAGGCTGTGCTTGCATTCATCAATGATTTGGTTGCATTGACACAGGGTAGTATTGGATTGAACATGATCTTCATCTCACCCTCTAGAGAGTGGAAGTTGGGTAGTTTTGAAGTATTGGGTAATTCCAAAGATGATCATCTGGTCCTGTATGTAAGTCCAGGTTGATCTGTTTGGGAACTATTCAACATACTGCAGACAAGTCCTTTTCTTTAGAAAACTAAGATTAGAATTTTGACCACAAACTGGGATAAGTTTGAGCTGAAGGCTCAAACCCCATGGGTGAAACTAGCTAGTCCATTATCTTATCCGACAAACCATTATTATTCCATTTTCATGCCCATTCTAAGGTAATTGTTATGTAACACTCTGACATTATAAGGTATGGGCATTGTCATGGCACTCAGAAAGTTGCAACAGGTGGTTGGATAACACAAGGAGTACCACAGCCTAGCTTGAGGTTGGGAATGAAACCGTAAAAGAAACTAGTGTGTGACAGAGCTTGCATTTGTATCACGATCTAATTCTACGGCTGTTTGATCCTTGGGAAACTCTCCTCCAGGAACCTTTGGGGGGTCTACTTGATCTGCACTCTCTGCCGTTGCACCAAGATCGGTATATGTACCTTTTCAATGAATCCTGAGCTCATGATCTGGACACTCCCATAGGGTCATCTGTCAGCCTGACAGGTTGTCTAATGAATCATTGTACACTGCAAGGTCTGCCTGCTGGTTATTCAATTCGAGATCCGAAGGAGCGAGCAAGCACTCCATGATAGAAAGGAAGGTTTGATTGTTACCCCACTGATCTGATGGGGGGCGCACGCGGCAAACAATAAACGCTACCATTCCACATGATGGACCCGACACAGTGGGCAGGGTACAAACGGCAAAAAATCCATTACGACATGTGCCCTGCAAGTTCGGTTCAGCAAATGGCAAATAGCGTGTGATTGATCACGAAAAAGGATAGGCCGCCCCGCACAATCGACCTGGACTTGGGAAATGAACGCTAAATAGAACGCTGGGAGAATTCTCGACGCGGACGAGTCAACTGCCGTGTCCGGCTCAAATCTGGTCGAACGCGGCATCAGCCACTGCTGGATGGTAATGCTAATCCAAGAGTTATGCCTCGTGTTTGGATGGGGACTAATTCGACTTCGGACTATATCATGACTTTGGGCTGATGTCCGATTCCAAGGACCGTGCATTCTTCAAAATTCAGCCGACTACTGTTACAGAAACAAACATGACCACACGGCTGAAACGTCGCTGTCAACAGGAACGGTAACTGCTACATGGCATGAGAAGTGTGTACGGTAGCAAGGGAGGGGCTATTCTCCATGGAAACTTGCTCGTTGAGAATCTCGGAGGCTCCATGGGGCCAACCGCCGACGGTATCCCTCCAGATCTGTGACAGATGTCATCGATATGAAGATTTGTAAACAATAATGACAGCGCACGAGGACGTTTTCCGGGGATTGCTCATTGAGAATGTCAGCTGCTGAAAAGTTCCTGGATGCCTATCATGAACAAGGGTCAGGATACTAAACGGTGTATAGCAATAAAGACGCACAGGTTCGCTATCGGAGGGGGGCATTGGGTGTGTGTATGTATAACGAGGATATAAAGTGAGGTTGTTCAAGGGACTGCTAGAATCGTGGCGACTTGGAGCCTGTATTTATGTATATCTGTCCGTGTGATCGACGCACTGGGGTGATGGCAGTATCTGATCCACAATCAGGGTACCTTCATCGTCACATCCATGGAGCCGAGTAAGTACTGTCACCAGAAGACCTTCGGCGACAAAACAACAACCATCAGGGTACCTGAGTGACCCCAATTCAAAGTCGCAAAGTTTGTTGAACCGAGTTACCTGAACGGAGTGAGTGGATTCGAATAAAATGAATGCTAATCCCCCTTTTGGCCACCTGTGTGTGCTTCATACGGATCATCTAGATCGTCGTTTTTGTGCTTAATGACCATCAGATGTGGCCAATATTTGTAGCGAGTCTAGCGACCTGCGGAAACGGAAAGTTATCGTTATCAGCTGCCGGGGACGTACGTGTATTGCCCACGAGGAGCGTTTATCGATATCGATGGTCAGAGCGTATGAATAGCAGACGTCGAGAGGAACACCATCCTACAATCAAATGGTCCAACCTCGTTATTTGTGTATGCCCCCCGTACGCACCTCCTCTCTCCTCTTGTTCGTTAGCTTAAAGCGGATATCGATGATGAGGATGAATATTTATTCATGCTTGGGTCGTCCGCGTCAACCTTGGCTACCTTACTGACCACTGTCTTCTATACCTCG